>BMAO01012398.1:0-26661 GCA_019973975.1 Trichonephila clavata
AAAAATTAGAACATAACAGGGAAAAAAAAATTAAGATCAAATCTAATGAAATATAAATAAGAACTAGCGAGTCAAAATGCAATTTTGGACTTAGGACCGAATAAGTGGGGTTAAACTAGTTTGAAGGCGCCAACTTCCCCTTTGCAACTCGGTAGGAAAGACCAAAATAAAATAAATAGAAATTTAAAGTATACAAAATCCAAAATATAAAAAATCCAAAGTATAAAAAATCTCATAGAAATATGAAAGAACAACCGACTACTATTAAGCAAAAATTCTCCCAAAATGTTTAAGCAGAAAAATATCAAAAGAATTACCCAGTAAAAGGATTCTTCCAAAAAGATTTTAAAACTTCTGCTCACAGAGCTTACTCCAGGAGATCCAACACTCTTGAAACCGATGGAAAGCTTATATATGTTGTGTTAAATATCTAAATTGCACTTAAACGCATCCTTATACCAGCTTGTAAGGAAGACACCAAGAAAGATTACATTCAAATTTAGTAGGCTATAACTTGGTTGGTTGTCACAAATGTAGAAAATTGGTTGGTTGTCAAAATGTAGAAATTTGGTTTGGTTGCTAAAAATGTAGAAATTTTTCACACTATAGGATTTTTAAGAAGGGTGTTTAAAAAATAAACTGTGTGAAGAGTGTTAAAACAGAATCTTCACAGCAAAACCACTAAAATGCTGACTTTGAAATCCTATTGTTGTATGGTGGTTTTGAAATCAGAAATAGCAAGACGATTAATGTATTTGTGATGAATATATGTTCTTAAGAAGTTAAAAGGATAGTCATGATCTAAGCAGCATTGGAAGAATTTCTTGATATTATTAAATTTATCTATTTTGTTGGTAGTTAAGTTATCATTCCTAAGTAAAAAATTCAAAACAATATTTCTGTAAATTGATAGATGCAAATTGCTGTTCCATACAGGAATTTTAATTACATGGAAACTAAAAGAATCTCTTTTGTCATGAATGTTACAGACTACTCTATTGTCAATAAGATGCAAGTCTAAATCTAGGAATTCAACCATATTAGAGTTAAAATTAGTTTTAAGAAGGTTGAGATTGTCAGGGTAGAACAAAATATTTGGTTTGAATTCACTATTTTTACTAAAAACTATTACATCATCTATATAACGGTTATAATAAGAAAGAATCATCAAAAATATGATCAATTTCGAAAAAATGTAAATATAAGTTAGCTAAACTATTACTGGCAGGACCAACCTGAGGTAATCCTCTGATCTATTTAAAAAGATTTTGATCAAATGCTATGAAATTTTCTTGTAAAACAAGATTAACCAGGATATCAAATTTTTCCTTTTTCATTGAATTATGCAAATCATATTTATCATAAATTAAATGTAGAACTCTAATCATATCATCTATATCAATATAATTATAAAGGTCCTCGAAGTCAAAGCCGTGCATGGAAAAAACTGTCATATCCTCGTGACTCTAACAATCTCTAAGCTATTTTTAATTATTGCTGTGTGTTGAAAGCTATCGATAGTATTTTGAAGAAGGGATTGTAAAATCTTCCCAGACTTCGTTATATATGTATTATACCCATTAGTAATACTACGGAATTTTATTGGATTTTTGTGGAATTTTGGTGTTAAAAATATTCGTGGTATTTAATAGTTTTGAGATGAATATTTAATCTTTTGTTTAAAGCCAAAAGACGATTATCATCTTCTCTATTACTGTGAATCGACTTTTGAAATGCATTATTCTTTAAAATATGATCACTTAATAATTTACTATAAAAATATTTACATATTATTGCATAATTAGCAGAGACTTTATCAACATAAGTTATCACGAAATCCTTTTGAATATTATCTATCGATACTTTAAGGTCTTTATACATAATTTCATTTTCAACACTGAAATCCAAATTACCAATTTCTATTGCTACAAGAGATCTAAATTGATTGAATGCTTCTATCGGCATTCCGTATTTAATAGCCATATTAAGGTAGAAAGTATCCAAATCTCTTGTGATTTGTTTTACAACGTTGGATTTATTTTTGTGATCATAAGTCTAAAGCCAGTACCTTTTTCCATAAAATTTCTCAATAAATCATCTTTTACAATGCCAAGGTCTCCAGTGACAACGTGCTGATGATATTCATCAATATAATCACAATACAAATAGCATTTACACTGCTCCGGACATAGGAGCTCCGAAACTTGATTATAATTGAAAATAAATCTACCAAGTTTCTTGTTATATTTGAAAGCCTTTTTAATAATAATATTTTTAATAGGAAAAAAGGATTGATATTTCTGAAATATACCTGAAAAATTAATTTTGTTAAAGGATTTATTCATAAATAACATGGTACAATATTCTGTAGTGTAATTTTCTACTGCATAGAATTTGATATTCATTTTTTGTACTAGATAATTATTAAGATCTCTAATCATATGCATACCATGAAAAAAATTATTCATAGTATTTTTACTTAGAAAGCTTAAAATTTTTATTTGAATAAAGTATATGTATTTTTAAGATTTAAAAAAAAAAAAATTAAATAAGGAACGAAAATTAAAAGAAACAAGATAGAAATTGAAATATATATATATATATATATATATTTCAATTTCTATCTTGTTTTTTTTTAATTTTCGTTCCTTATTTAATTATTTTTTTTAAATCTTAAAAATACATATACTTTGTTCAAATAAAAATTTTAAGCTTTCTAAGTAAAAATACTATGAATAATTTTTTTTTGAAAACTGAAATTGATAATTATCAATTATTACTGTGTATATTTTAAAACTTCCAAAATGCATTAAATTAATTTCATTAAATTCAATTTGCAATCAATTGAAAAAAGAAGCTTTATCTGTTAAATTCAAAAGCTTGTATAAGATTCGTAAATTTTAAAGTTATTGTAATATATTCTTCTAACTTAATAGTATCCATTTTTTAAAAAAGTTCAGCAATGATAAAAAACTATGTTTACTTGTAAGAAACGTGTAGATATTTACGAAGGACTTACTCTCATTTTTGAGATAAATATATTGCATTTCGTCAAAAAATATTAAAAGAGTATTTATATACAACTGAAAAATCTTGTTTAATAGAAAAAGAAGCGTTTAATAAATACGAATAAATATATATTACATATCTTGTTTATAATCACTCGTATGTGGAATGTAAATGAACATAATTTTTTAATTTGGAAAATTTAGATATATAACATACTTTCAGTACTTTGAATTTAATGCTTTGAGTCCATAAAATAATACTTTGGGATTTTTAGCAAAACTCCAAATCAGTTTTCATTATTTTTTAATGTTAATTTTAAGCATACTGAGTTCAAATTCCAGAAATATAAGGCATTAACATTATTAAATTTCAGATTGTTCTAAACAAGCGTTTCCAATTCTTCAAATATTGAAAAAGTATATTGTTAAACTATGTAGCCAATTAAGTTACTTTCTGGGATGAATATTGTACTGAATCATTTTATGGTATTATGCTTAGTATTAAAATAAAATATATGCTTGATTCAATGTGAGTTTTTTTAAAACGATTCTAGAAAAAAATTACACTTAGATTCGATTTTATTTGATTTCATAAAAATCATATGGTATATCATATCTATATTTACTATTAATATTGGAGAAAATGTTGATTATAGACTTGTATTAAAACTCATCAATAAGCTTATAGCTGCGATTTAAATATTGAAACACAGGGAAATAATTTTAACTATAGGAATGGGGATGTAAATAAAAACTAAGCATTGAGCATGTTGATGTCATAATAAATAGCAAATGATATGTACACTCAAGAACCAAAACATTATGACCACTTGTCAATAACGAGTTGGCCCACCTTTGGCACGCAACACAGCTTCAACCCGCCTTGGCATGGATGCCACAAGTTCTTGGTAGATGGCCGGAGACAGATTGTACCAGATGTTTAAGCAACGATCACGCAAATCCGAGATATTGCGAATTGGTGGTCATTGAACTCTGAGCTGTCTTTCCATGATACCCCAAATGTGTTCTATTGGACTGAGATCCGGGGAGTTAGGCGGTCAGGACATTAACTGGAATTCAGCATCATGTTCCTGAAATCACTTCAACACAGTTTTAGCTTTGTGACACGGGGAACATTCCATTTCCAGGAGGAAAAACAGAAGCCATGTAACGGTGCAACTGGTCTGCAATGATGTTCAGATACCCTGTAGCATTCATGATCTGCTCTACCACAACCACGGGTCCCAGAGACGCCCAAGAGAACGTCCCCCAAAGAATAATATTGCCACCACCGGCCTGTGTATGACCTACTGTACATTAAGGAAGCAACTGTTCGCCTGGAAGACGGCGTGTCCTGATACGGCTATCGGCGTGATGAATCACAAACCGTGATTCATCTGACCAAGCAACTCTCTCCCACTGATCGATGAACCAGTCGCGATGTTCCCGGGCAAATAGCAGGCGCATTTGGCGATGACACTTAGTCAGCAAAGGCACACGAATGGGATGTTTGCTGCGTAGGCCCATATCCATCAGTGTCCGCTGAGCAGCGTGCTCCAATACTATTCTACTCTGTCCTGCATTGTATTGGGCTGTCAGCTGAGCCACTGTATGGATCCGGTTTTGCTTTACCATGTGAGACAGTCTTCGACGATCTTTTTATTTGATAGCGTGTGGACATCCAACACCATGTCATCTACTGCTGGTTTCACCGTCATTCATCCACTTTACGTAAGTACTAACGATTGTAGATCTCGAACAACCCACGATTCGTGCAGTTTCGGAAATACTTGTTCTGAGCCTTCGATTCATTACAATCTGCCCTGTATCAAAGTCGCTTAGATCCGCAGCCTTTCCCATCATACACAGAAGTAAGTGTGAAAGAATGATTCTTCAGACTCTCCAGCAGCAGTTAAATATAACTTCTGCCTGATCACACGCCTTCCACGTCATCCAGGCGAGTTCATTGCAAAATGTACGGATGGTCATAATGTTGTGCTCTTGAATGTGTATATATATATACATATATATATATATTATTTTATAAAATAAAAATAAATATAGAGAATATCCTACAAAACAAGGTATTCATATATAAGTATTTTGATAACCAAGATACCAAACCAATATATAAGGGAACACCCGTTTAAAAATGAGTCTCCCTTCGCCACCCAATGAACGGCATCACATGTCACAACATTGTGCCACCTAGTAGCTGGGAATAGAAATGTATCAGTCAAGCATTTGGAAGTTTATGAGTTGCATGAGAAAATTCTGTTCTTAGCAAAGTGTGATTATATTCGAAATCTCCAACGTGAAAAAAAGATATGATATTTGGAGCTCGCCTTGAAGGAGAGTCATGGCTGAGAACAGCCAAACTTGTGAGTTATGCAAGTATCACTTTGCCAAGGGTTAATGTAGCCTACACAAATTCGGGTGTTTTCTTCGAAGCACAACAGTAGCTGAAAGTCGAAAATGAAGGACTGTGATGGACGGTGTTGAAGAGGATATTTGCCCAAAAACGCAAGATTACATTCCCGCAGATAACGTCCGAGATGAGTTTCCTCCTTCAGAAACCCGTATCCATGAAAACTGTTCAACGGGAATTGTATGCAGTGAATATTCATCGCATAGTATCTGTTCCAAAGCCGTTAGTTTCAGTGCGGAATATTATGAAGAGATTATAGTGCCTGGGAAAAACCGGCAGAAACATTTCATGTTGACCACCTGGTTCCAACCATGAAACATAATGAGGGTTCTGTGATGCTGTGAGGAGTAACAGCTTCCCAAGGGTTGGGGTCTCCCGTTCTTTTGAGGGGTATGATCACAGGCGAACATTATCAAATCATTCTAGCAGATATTCTAGATATGCTTTGTTCATGCTTCAGACTTTCTTTCCAGAAGAGCGTTTGGTGTTCCTAGATGACAACTCCCCTTTTTTCACATCTCCATGCGTTAAAACATGGTTGCATGAGCCTAATAATAAAGTGGAAGATCTAACGCAGTGTCGCTAGTCACCTAATCTGAACATCATTGAGTGTTCGGGTTTTTTTTAGAGAACAAATCTTTGCTCTATTTCCTCCTCTCAGCACTCTATCTGAACTCTAGACGGCCCTGCCTGTACGAGGAATGGGTTCTAATTCTAGTGAACTTGAATAAAATTCATTGGAATCAGCGTCCATTCCTAAAATACAGCTTGCATTCGACATGGGATTGACAAATAAAGGTCTTGAACGATCCCACTTCGAATGCAAGCTGTATTTTCGGCCAAAGTTGAACCAATTACTTGCTACTAAAAATGTTCATATTTACTTTAGGTGTTCCTCTTATTTTGTAATATACCGGTAGGTAATCAATGCATCATATACGTGGACAAATATACATTTCTTTAATCTACATTATAGCCATTTAGTTCTTTACTTTACCGCAAAGTTAAAAATTTTACTTAAGCTGAAAACAAGATATGGGCTGCTTATGATGAAGATTCTGTAGCTGAAAGAACTGTCCGAAAATGATTAGTTTGGTTTAAAGTAGATTTCAGCTTTGAAACTCCAGATTTTCTAAGTTAACCATCCATTATAGACGGAGATTAAATTAAATTCTGATCGAAAATAATGTTAAAACTACCAAGTCCACTGTTCACGATGGAGGGGAATGCCAGACTAAGTAACGCCCTCGTCACTTGACCATGATTCAAAATTTCGAGGTTCATTTACAATAGCCTTCGAGTGGTTTTATACGCCAACCCCATGAGCGTTTTTGTGAGATTTTGTTGGATATAACGTTTTAATTTTGATGTTGTTAAAGAAGTTAAGAAAAAAGAAAGGTTAAAGTTATAAGAGTAAAAGAAGGAAACTTTAGAATCGCATGTTTATTTGCGGCTCCCTCTTTAAGCACGCAAGTAGTTAAAAGTATGAAAAATTGATGATTGCAATAATTTGAGCGAGAAATATCCTTAGGAAAAGCTAAAGAAATCGTCCTTAACCTTCCCAAAAGTTAGTCTTCATCCTTAGAAAATTATGCTCTATGCCTGGTGGATTTGGAAGGAATCCTACAATGGGAGTTTTTACCAAATAACAATTCGATAAATTGTGGTAAGTATGGATCTCAATTAGAAGAAATAAATACAACAATTTTGATTAAAAACCTCTCGAAACTGAGAATAGCAAGGGCGTCGTCTTCATCAGAACAATGCACGTCTAATGTTTTTTTGATACCTCAACAAAAGTTTTAAGAACTTGATTGGAATCCCCTACTCCATTCACTGTATTTCCTACAATTCATGCACTCATACATAATTTATTTCAATACTTGCAAAAATTTTAAATAAAGAAATACATCAATCCTTTTGTTGGGATAATAAATCCCTTCGAAAGATTTTTCGCCGAACTTTCCATGAGTTTTGATAGAAAGGAATATTTGAATTGCCTGAAAGACGGGAAGGTTAAGGCACATAAACTCGAGAATTTTATTTAATGAATGCATGTATTGCTGTGTTTCAATTTTCCTTAAAGTTAGCAGAATCTTTCTGTGGACACACACACACAACTGAATACGTGATTTAAATCATTTAATAGTAAAACAAATCATGTAATTCTTCAAGTATATGACTTTCTCTCTCTAACGAGTTAGTTCCTTTGGGGCTCATTGAAAATTTAAAAGTATTATACATTGCAATCACGGCCTAGTTATAATGCTGCTTTTAAATTAAAACGTACTAAAATTGATATCGTTATTAACATCGGTACGTTAGAATAATTGCACTTTTTATTGATACTTTTATGCTGTAAAAGTCAGAGTTTGATATATGACTTTGTATTCTTGAATTTCAGTAAAATAATTAAGCCGGTTATATTTAATTTAAAATAATAATTTGATTGATATATTTTGTAATATTTGAAGGTTGTTTAGTATTTTGTATAATGCATTTGAGATGAATAGCTTTCAAATAATAAATAATTGTTTTTTTTTTTTTGAAAAAACGCATAACTACTCCAAACATTACATCTTAAAAGAAAGATTATGCATATATCTATTTAAAAACAACACCAGCTATAAAACTTTCATCTCTGTCCAATTTCTTGGTTTTTATACTCATTATCATATTTCCTAGTAAGATCCAACTACCATTCTAATTCTCCCACATTAACGTCTCCAAAATTCACCAAGAATTCTTTCTAATTTAAGAAAGCCGGTGTTTATAAATGCATTTTCATTAGGTAATAAATTACATTGTTCTAAAATAAAATTTAAGACCTTAAAAGCTTCATTACTAACATTCAGTGTCACTTAAGTACGTAATATAAATTCATTACATATGATTTGTAACGTGTTTATGTTAATTTTACTGCATTAGTCACGAAATAGACACTAAAATATACATCATTTTAGAAAAAAAATGAAAACTGTAAAAAGTGTAAATTTTGACCGTTAAGCAACACTTCGCCAAGAGCAACACATCTTTAAATTATATTTTCATTTTTTAAGCAAGAAAATTGCGTTTAAAAGTAATGTGCTGTTATCTTTAAACCGAAGAAATTCAATTAAATTATGTAGGATTTGCTTGTAGGACATGTTAGGGATTTTGCTAGTTTCACATTATTCTTTGAATTGAATTCAGAAAAAATACATAAGGTTTATAAATAATACCAATTTTTAAGCAAATGAAAATCTCTTCAATAAAAACAACTTAGTACATTCCAAAAGTACTACTGTTTTAAAGAATATTAAATTCCACAGCAAAAATATTAGGTTGTAGCGTATAAAATATTCCATTTCCACCAGGGCGATTTTGTGATTTTTCTCTAATAAGACTTTTTTGATCCTTCATTTATTATTTTTTTTATTTTAAAGCTTAATCCTTGCTCTATTTTATTTAATACGTTGGAATTTAAAAGATTGTAACTTTCTAAAATTTTATAAGTTATGGTATCCGACTCTACTTGCGACAACTTTTTTTAAAAAAATGGAGACATGGGTATTTTTTTGTTGTTTTTAGATTTGTTTAGTAATTTTAAGAAAAATATGCTAAAATTAAGACGAGAAAAAGAAATGATTATTACTAAAATGAGAAAAAAATGGGTAAAAATTTACAAAAAATAACATAAACGCGGCCCATTCTGTACCAAAAGTTTATGAACACATTTTCAGTTTTTCAATTCTTATGTGTTGCTATGTTATTCATTTTTAAAAAGACCTTCAAGATAAGAGATATTTTAATTTTTACAAAAGCTAGATCACTTTATCTTAGTTATTATATGAAATTGTTTCAAAAAACAGACATTATATTTACATGAGTTGCAGTAAATTTTGTCATAAAATAGTGCTTGATAAATCTGAAGATTAAAACACTTCTATTATTATACAGAACACATACACAAAATTTCAACAAATTTTTTTTCAAAACTTTTTCAGCGATCGCTGGCCCGTTTGAGCATTTAAAAAAAAAACACATTTCGAGTTCAAAGCGTTTTAAAGTACGACATCTTGCTTAAAGTAATGGCATCTTCTTTTACTAAAACACTTGTATTCTTTGTTCTATTGAATGGAAAATCATAAACTTGGTATTTTTATAAAGATAATAAGATGGCTTATAAAATAAAATCATACAAAAAATGTGTCATTTTTTGGCAAAATTCACAATTTTAGGGCAGTCGGATACCTTAAATCCTACGATGAATTATACAGATCTTAGAGAATTATTTTTGTATGGATGGAAGAGTGATCATAATGCCGCAGAAGCTATCCGAAATGCAAATTCCGCATTTAGAGACGACTCAGTAAGTGAACGTTCCATTTGACGTTGGCACTCAAAGTTCAAATCGGGTAACTAAAATTTCACAAATGAAGATCAGAGCAGGCATGAGACAGATGTGGACAAGTCCTACGAACGATAGTTGAACAAAATAACGACAGTTCTGTTGGAGACTACGCAGAAAAACTATACTTAACGCTTACACCCGTTTCACGTTACCTAAAAAAGTTTTAAAAAATGGATAAATGGGTTGCTCATGAATTAAATGAGAATAAAAAAAAATAACCGTTTTGAAACATTTTTTGCACTTTATCTCAACCAAGATAATCCGTTTCTCCATCGATGTGTGACGAAATGTGGATTGTGTACGACAATCAGCGAAGTTCAAGACAAGGGCTGGATAATGTTGTAAATTAAATGTTAAGTGAATAGATGACCTGCAAGTCATCTGAGAGATATGCTTTGTTTAGCTTGTAGAGTCAAAGTTATATAATGTTCTTTGAACTGAAACATATGTTCTATACGTGTCGTCTAATAAACCAAAATGCCTAAAGAATTGATTGAATCATTGGATTATATAAAAATATATTGAATATAAGTGTCTATCTGTCCCATGCAATTAAAGAATAATGAATTATACGATAACGACAAAGCTCCACAATACTTCTGAAAACAAAATTACATTAAAAGAAGGTTATATGGTGATTGTTTGGTCGTCGTCATCCTGTTTGATCCACTATAGCTTTTTAAAACCAGCGAAACCATCACATAGGATAAATATTTTAATGAAACCGATGAAATACACCAGTGACTTGCACACAAACAATCAGTATTGGTCAATAAGAAAAGCCCAGTGCTTCTCTCGGACAATGCAAGACCGCAGGTTTCAACGATCACTCGTGAAATTGCACACGTTAATTTACGAAACACTAGACCACCCACCATATTCACCCGACCTCTCACCTACGGATTATCGTTTCTTCAGATATCTGGACAACTTTCTGAAGGAGAAATATTTCAGAAATCGAAGGAAAGTCCAGACGTGACATTCAATGAGTTTGTCGCATCTAGAAATGCTGAATTTTATGAACCGGCATAAAAAAATTGTTTTCCGTTGTCAAAAGTTTGTTATAGCTAACGGTTCTTATTTTAATTAGAAAATATTTCCTATAAAAATGTTCTTGTTTATCTTATAAAATACAAACATTGCATATGTTACAACCTAATAGCTTAACTTTTACGTTAAAAAAACTTAGAAACTCAAGAGGTGCAACAGTCTGTATTTATATTTATTTCAAGTTGATAAGGGTTTAGTCTTATTTCTATTAAACCTTCGCAACTTATTTTTCAAGTTTCAATGTTTAAAAAAGTAATACATGTAGAGGTTTTACGAAATTGTAAATTTGTGAACCTTGAAAATATATTAATTTAGTATTGATTTTTAGTTCTTTATGATGGAAAAAGAAATTTACAGTGTCGCACATCCTGAAGTTGAAGTACTTTAAGCTGTTAAATTTAAACTATTAATTTTCCTGATCAAAAATCCATTTTTATTTATTTATATATATATTTAAAATAATTTTATTCTTAAATATACTTATGATGTTTCATTAAAAATTTTATCTCTTCTCCCAGTAAAATCATAACTTAAATTCAAACTTATTACTACAAAATATTACTATTCTAAAGAAAATTATTGATGTTTTCAGTAGAGAATAAATATATGTTTCATATTTATACTACTTAAAATGCTTTCTTTATTCAGAATTACATATAATTTTTTAAAAATTCCAAGACCATTTTCAGGACATGTAATTTGAAATCTATTAACACAAATATATACTTATAAAAAACTAGCTTTTGAAATCACTGTAGTACGAAGTTCAACAAAGCAAATTCAATAGCAGGAATCCTTATTTGTATAACTCACTGAAATTTCGATCCTTATTTAACTTAGGCTTAACTTCAAATCAGAACAAAAAAATGGATAACTGAGAAGTTTAACTTTGAAAATGTTCTATTTCAGGCCGTGTGATAGATGTTTTTTCAGGAATTTTTATTTTAAAACCAAATGTATTATGTTAAAATATATGACAGCATACCGTTTAAATTTTATCGGATTCATAACTACAAATACAACAGTTTCTAACTTGATGCCTTTTTTTTAAGTTGAAATAAAAATTTATTAAATTAAAACAGTTTTTCTCAAATTTTCAATATTTGCGACCCAATTTTCAATCAGAATTTTCATCTCCCCCCTCATACAATAACAATGTATTGCATACAATAAAATAATGTACTTTGTCATACAACTACACAATAGGTTTTGAATCATAAACCATAGAAATTATCAAAATAAGTATTAAATTTAGTATGTGACAAGCCCAGGGAGGCAATAGTAATTATTAAACTTCTTTTCAAATTAGTACTGATAAATTAATTATCAAAAACATTGTGTATTACTGATAAATTTATAAGTTTATTATATATCATTATAAATGTGTTTTTAGTATGTTAAAATGTATTTTGTTTTACTTCCTTTCTGTAAAGTAATACACTGCTGGGGGGCCACCGTAAATGCAACACCAGGATAGACAAGAGATAGCACAACAAAATTTATTTTGTAGATAACAAGTTGACCAAGTATCAAAAGGTTAAATTTATAGACTTCTGTGAAGTGTGGTTCCTACCAGAATGAGTAGCACCCATTGTTGGAGATCACCGCTGCCACACGCCTCGGTATTGATTCAAAGAAACTTTGGATGTGTTCTTGGGGTACAACAGACCAAGAAGCTTTCACACGTTGCCAAAGTTGATCTGGTGTGGCAGCTAGGGGTGTAATCTGGGTCAATCGTTGAGCAACCATGGAACACATGTTTTCTATCGGCGAAAGATCCGGAGAGCGAGCCGGCCAGCGAAGCAATTCAATCTGGTGATTGACGAAGAACCCTTGGACAATGCGTGCCACGTGTGGTCGCGCATTATCCTGTTGAAATATGGCTGTGGCCAAGCCCTGAAGATAAGGAACGACAACTCGCTCCAAAACCTCGGAGATGTAGTGCTGGCTGCTTAAAGTACCAGCAATGCGTACTAGAGGAGTGCGAGAGTGATATCCAATACCGCCCTATACCATAAAACTCGGTTCAGGACCAGTGTGGCGGTGCATAACACAGCTGTTCAGCATCCTCTCAACCCCGGTGTCTCCAGACTCGAATCCGACCATCGTGGTGTTGCAGACAGATGCATGACTCGTCAGTAAAGACAACTTCATTCCATTCTGACGCCCACATCCTTCTTTCATCGCACCATTGGCGACGGAGACGTCTGTGGTTCTGCGTCATTTGTAGACCAAGCAATGAACATCTTGCGGACACTCCACTCTGCCGTAAACGGCGTCGAATGGTACGCGCAGACACTGAATGATGCGTTACAGACTCAATGTGCTGTGCCATGATTCGTGATGTGACTGAGCAATCCGTGACTGTCATGCGCACAATTTGCCTGTCCTCACGTGAAGTGGTGCACTGAGATGGATGCGATCGACCACGTCGGTCCGTCGTACCCTCCTGCATCACACGGTCACATATCCGCATTACAGTTGTTAGGTTTCATCCAACTCGACTACTGATTTCCCTGAAAGATATTCCACAATCTCGGTATGCCACTATCCTTCCTCTGTCAAACTCGGATACTTGATCAAAAGATTGCTGTTTTCTGCGAAACATAACTGATCGTATTTTGAAAAACCCTCAAGAAAAACACAATTGCCGATCTTGAAATAGTCGAAATCTTCAAGCCTTCAATAGCGGTATGAGGTGCGTGTTGTGTGTCTGCTCTGAAATTCTAATCATTTGCATATCTCTCCTCGGTTAATGCATAATGTAAATTTCATGTTATTTGCGTGCTTCTTGTAGGGTGTTGCATTTACGGTTTCCAGCAGTGTACTTATTTTGAATCTTTTATTCTCAACTTTCCATATCTTCGCTCCCCCCACGTAGAGACATCATTTCTCCCTAGGGTAGTGCGCTGCATAGTTTGAGAAACGCTGAATTAGAACATTTGTGTTTAATCATATTGTTGTGGAATAAAATCATTCACATCCTATTATAAGAAGTATATCTGAAATGATACACCTAGATAAATCTGAATAACATGTGATATTCTTAATGTCTCTTGAATCACAATATTCAGCTGCCATTTTTCGGAAATAGTATATGCTGCATCGAAATATGTTTCATGTTCACTTATATTTACAGAATTTTTTGAATTTTAAATATTTTAAAACTGTTTCTACGTATTCTTAGTAGTGTATTAAAAAGGTATCAAATTTAGTAGATAGGTTAGAAAAAACAAAAGAAGATAGATATTTATCTTTGAACACACACACACAACATGGGCGTAGATGTTTTGTTCGGAAAAATATGTTCGGTAGGTGTTGAAAAATGGAAAAGAATGGAGTGAAAGCCCATTCTTTGTGTTTCGCTTATAAATTGTTGCAAAAGATAATAGTAGTTCCAGTCTGTTATTGCAATGGGAAAGCTAAATATTATTGAGACAGCCGAACAAAAAATTTAAAAAAACGCTTAATATTCCCCCGACAGAGCGGAGTATATAAAATACATGTGCAACAAGCTCCATATTGCATTAAATAAGTAATTATCACTCTGTTCTTTAATGCACCTTAATTCAAGTAACTGATTGGATTTAAATCCAAAAGATCCAATACTTTGTACATTCTTAGCAATTTATTGCATCCCAAATTTTCATTTTAAATAAATGCGTACGTTTGTTTCAAATTGTGGAGTAGGGTGAATTAAACATTTTTTTCAGAATTGCATAACCTATCTTTTGGAGAAAAGATTATCTCTGGTATATAGATTAAGGAAAAATAAAATTAAAAACTAATATTTGCGTTAAATACTGCCAGAAGGGGAAATGGAATTTAGGTATTTGAACATCTTTTGGTAAAAAATAAAAGAAATTGTTTCTTAAAGAAAAACAGGCTTTTTTGTACTTTTTAACATTTATTGTGATGAGAGGACTTCTAAATATTTACAAAAGAAGAAAAATGAGACACTCTTAGCAACTTCGTTAGAACCATTTTTTTTTTAAACCTTAACTGAAAATTACAGAGCACAATAAAGTCGAAAACGGAAAAAAAGCTTGTATGAGCTAAACTGTGTTTTGTGCAGGGAAAACTCATTTTCTTAATGAATGCCCTGCTGTTTCAGGTGACGGCTACGATAGATATGGTCTATGGCAGTGCTTTTCAAAATTTTAATATTTGTTACCCAATTTTCAATCATAATTGTCATCGCGGACACCTCCATACAATAACAATGTATACAATACAATTCTACTATAATTTGACTCTAAAGCTACAATACGACTTTAACCTCTTGAATGCCACCAGTGTATAGAAACATCTCACTCATCTTAAGCGCTAATTGCTCGGACGTATATATACGTATTTCTGAAGTACAATCTTTTCTGCGCACTGCTAACCATAAAATTATTCCGAAGGCTTTGAAATGCAAAAAAAAAGAACTTGACAGTGTTTGCAAGGGATTTACTTATTTCAGAAAGCATCTTATTTTTATTTATTCATTTTCATCCCACCCCAATACATTACATAGTGTGCCTCCGTGGACAACGGTGGTATTGAGGAGGGAATCACGTAACTTTATAATCGGCAGTTAATAGATTAATTATAAACAGTACAAATTACCATGATAAGTGATTATTTTTTTAAAACTTTTATATAACAAGCCTATGGGGCAATTAGTAATTAGTAATTTTTTTCGTAAATTAGTATTGTTAAATTAATTATAAGATACGCTGTGCAGTACTGATACATTTATAAATGTATTATATCAGTGCAATGTGTATTTTATATTTCATTACGTCAGAATGTATTTTTTTTTACTTTCAGAAAATCAATAAATTTTTTAAATAATCTTTTGTTTCGATTTTTCAACATGCTCTCGTCCTCCTCGTAGAGTTGTCACACCCCCTTAGGGGGATGCGCCCCACAGTTTGAGAGACACTCGTCTGTAGCCAGAGAACGTTATCAAGCTGTACAATCTGACTGATTTTCTGATGGTGTTTATTCTTCTGTTCATTGATGTTCTTTTTTTCATTCTTTGTTTTGTTGATTCTGATTTGTTGTTACTTCTTATGTGTTTACTCAAACTGTTTTTCCTCCAACAAATAGTGTATTCATCAAGCTGCTGCCAAAAATAAAAATAAAAATATTTTGGATCTCCTACCTGAAAAACAAATTTTTAATTCTAAAGTAAAAATAAACGAACAGGTACACATATTCATAAAATAATACTCAAAGATGCATTAAGAGGAACACTAAATAGAAGTAACAAACTTATATAATTAACTTATAAATCCTTTTATTATATTATCATTTTTAGACTTAAAAATGTGTTCTCCAAGCTTGGTTCTACATATTTCGTCTTGAACTGTGCTCTGGAAGGATGACAAAGAAAATTAAATAATCAATCAAATTTGACTTTCGAGAGAAAAGGAAGAGTAGCACCAGAGTGCAGTAAAATTTTGTATAATTTTTTTTTTTTGAATTTTATTTTGCATGCATGGAAGATTATTTTAAAGCCAGTTTTGAGATTCCGATTTTCAAGTTTCTTTTTAATGTCTAGAAAAAGTTGCTTTTTAAAAGGAAAGCCAAATTTTCGTTTATGAAAGGTTTTAATCTGTATTAAAAAGGAAAAGTATCAAAAATAACCATTTTACTTTTCTCACATTTTAGAAATCCAAACGTAGCCAAGCCAACTATGTAGCCTTATTTACACTGCTGGCCACCGTAAATGCAACGCCTAGAAAGACAAGAGATAGCAAAACAAAATTTATTTTGTTGATAATATGTTGACCAAGTATCAAATGATTAAATTTATAGACTTCTGTAAAGTGTGGTTCCTGCCAGAATCAGTAGCCAGAGTAGCCGCCATTGTTGGCGATCACCTTTGCCACACGCCTCGGCATTGATTCAAAGAGACTTTGGATGTGTTCTTGGGGTACAACATACCAAGCAGCTTCCACACGTTGCCAAAGCTGATCTGGTGTGGCAGCTAGCGATGTAATCTGGGTCAATCGTTGAGCAACAATGGAACACATGTTTCATATCGGCGAAAGATCCGGAGAGCGAGTCGGCCAGGGAAGCAATTTTCAATCTTGTGATTGACAATTAACCTTTGGACAATTCGTGCCACGTTTGGTTGGGCATTATCCTGTTGAAATATGGCTGTGTCCAAGCCCTGAAGGTAAGGAAGGACAACTGGCTCCAACAAGTTGGAGATGTAGCGATCACTGTTTAAAGTACTGGCAATGCGTACTAGAGGACTGCGAGAGTGATATCCAATACCGTCCCATACCATAATTCCCGGTGCACGACCAGTGTGGCGGTGCATAACGCAGCTGTTGAGCATCCTCTCTCCACGGTGTCTCCAGACTCGAATCCGACCATCGTGGTGTTGCAGAAATATGCGTGAGTCATCAGTATAGACAACTTAATTCCATTCTGCTGTCCACACCCTTCTTTCATCGCACCATTGGCGGCGGTGACGTCTGTGGTTCTGCGTGAAGGGTAGACCAAGCAATGCACGATTTCAGGGCAGATCACTCTGCTGTAAACGGCGTCAAATGATACGCGCAGACACTGAATGATGCGTTACAGACTCAATGTGCTGTGCCATGGTTCGTGATGTGACTGAGCGATCCGTGACTGTCATGCGCACAATTTGCTGTCCTCACGTGAAGTGTTGCACTGAAGAGGATGCGATCGACCACGTCGGTCCGTCGTACCCTCCTGCATCAAACGGTCACATATCCGCATTACAGTTGTTTGGTTTCGTCCAACACGTCTACCAATTTCCCTGAAAGATAATCCACAAACTCGGTAGACCACTATCCTTTCTCTGTCGAACTCGGATACTTGATCAAAAGCTGGTCGCTGTTTTCTACAAGACATAACTGGTCGTTTTTTGAAATAACCACAAGAAAAACGCAATTGCTGAACCTGAAATCGTCGAAATCTCCAACCCTTAAATAGCGCTTTGAGGTGGCGCCACAGGCGTGCGTGATGTGTGTCTGCGTTGAAATTCTAATCATTTGCATATCTCATCTAATCTAATGCATGTTGTAAATTTCATGTTATTTGCGTGCTTCCTTCAAGGTGTTGCATTTACGGTGGCCAGCAGTGTATAAAGTCGAAAAAGCGGTTGTTGTAACAGTGTCGCTGTCCTCATACTTATTGTTTAATGCATGATATTTCTTTAGTCCATTGGTCTTCAGACGTTTTAGGCTCACGAAACCCTTAGAACTATAAGGTTCTTTGGGGAAGCCACCCCCTATTGACACTCTCTAATTTCTCTTCTAAAACATCATAACCTAAAATAATATTTTAAGTAGATCAAAATGTTATAAATGCTTTATGTAAAGACAGCAAAAAATATTGTATTTTTCAGAAAATTTTGATGTAGTTTTCTAATATAACTTATTCTCTTGAGAATAATATTTACTTACCCATGCATTACTTTTACATATGAAGCCATTTTTTAATAAAATTTATAGAAGTCTAGTTCTATTGAAACTTTCTGCAGTAACATTTCTTATTCTGCTTTCAATTTTTTATATTTCGTTTTTGTAGCTCCTCATGTTGAGTAATAGTTTTCAGTTAAAATGTATCGTTCAGAATGGCATTAAAATTTTTTATAGCAGTGTGAAATATCCGGTGTATTTTGCACGACGATGCAAACTAAAATTTAGGAACTGTTCTTGCTAAAATTTAGATTTTAACACCGAATCTGCTGATACGCCTATACGTTGTTTCCTTTCCTTCATTACATGTATTTTTTTAAACAAGTGAAAAACAGTACGATTTTCATTAGAAAACTATTTAATCTTACAAAACATTGAACCAAGGAGGATCCTTTCGTGGAACCCTGTATAGAAAATAATGGAATATTCACAACCAAGTACTGAGTACATACGTAGAAAAAAAACAGTTTAAATATTATTTTTTTTCAAATTTAAACAACTATTATAAAATAAAGTTATTATATAAACAAAAATTTTAGTTGTAATGGCTTGGATGAGCTTTATATACTTGCGGTTTTACAAACTTCATAGATAACTTGAACACATTTTGCATGCATATTTATAATTTTCTTTTCGATTTTTTATTTTGACTCATGGAACCCCTGGTATGACGCATGACACTCCAAGGTTCCATATAAAAGAGTTTGAAAACCATTGCTTTAGTCTAGGGGGGGGGGCAACAACTCATGGCACGCGTGCCACAGTGTGGCATGTCAGAGTTGCAACAGTGGCACTTGAACACTTAATAAAAAAATTGAAAATATAATAATAAATAACATAAATTTTATCAATTTTATTAAAATGCGATTGCTTCAGACAAAAAGAAAAAAAGCTTTAATAATTTATTATGAATAAATCTAATTGAGTTATAGTAGATATTTATCGTGTAAAACAGTGGTTCCCAAAGTGATCTATCTCAACCCCCAGGGGTTTATGACGACATTCAAGGGGTACCCGTCAGAGAAAAATAATTTGGAGGTCTATGATTTTTAAACGGAGGTCTATGATAATAGCTCTCATTAAACCAAATCATGATTTTAATTTTAATAGAAAATTTAATCAAGTGTAAACCAGACTTTATCTATTAATAGATTTATTTACTAAATTTAATGAGGTTAATTTGAAGTTACAAGGTGACAATTATTTATTAAAATTAGGATCAGGCCAGCAATTTTGACTTTCAAAGTCTTACCTGTTATTTATCACGAACTACGGAATATCAAGAGAATATTTTGAATTACTTTTCCTAGTGACAAGCAGTATCAGCGTGGTTGCCAATCTCCAAAACAAAAAAGAAAGGGAGAAGTAAGGGGTGTACATTACTAACAAAGGATATTTAAAGTTAAACCTGACAAGATTGATTTCAAATGGGGAAAAATTGTTATTGAAGCACCATATTTATTCCTCCCATTGAAAGCATTTGTTTGTTGCTGAGTTATTTAATGCATTAATTAAATTTTAATTTAATTAATGCATGAAATAACTCATTAAATTAAATTTTAATTTAATTAACACGTTTTACTTAAAATTCGAACTCACACTTCAGTTAGGAATTTAAATGCTCTTTAAAGTAAGTAGCTCTATAACTGCTATCAGAAAGACATTTAAGTTGAAAAATTTACAAAAATTCAATATTAGGTTAGCAGGGTTCTACCCCAAACCAAAAAACATGGCAGGGGGTCTATGAGACAAAAACGTTTGGGAACCTCTGGTGAAGAGAATGAACCTACATTGTAGAACATGTTGGCTTTCCAAAGCTTTTTTCACTCGCGAGATTTTGGAATTTGATGGAGCGTATTTTGAAACAACTGGAAGAAAACAATGGACTGTCCAGTAAGTACCTGCCATACTAGAATGAAGACCGACTGTGATTTATCATTTTTACCATTGTTGTAGGACATAAAAATAATTTTAACTTAAGATTACAGAGAAAATATTGCATTTTTCTACCCTAGCTGGTCAAATACCTTATTTTATGGACAAGCTTTTGCTTTTTTTGCCTTGATTTTGCAGGGAAAAATTTTAATATTTCACATTAATGCAGGGGATATCTACCAAAAGTAAAAGTTCTCCGAGCTGTGGTAGATTAAAAATTTAGTATCCATTTGTGCTGGATTTTTCCGTGTTGCGTTTGATGATTTTGAAGATGATAAAAAAAATGCAGAATTTTCACAAATCCTCTTTCAATTTCTCTGCAAATTGTTGGTTGTTATCCACCTGAAATCAAAATCGAAATTATTGTCTACAGCACCATACTACACTGAAAAGTAAATACAAGGCGTTCTATTGAATTTTGGAAATTTATCCTAACAAGCAATTTTTAAATGTATACACTTTGGCTGTCAGATATTGTTGCAGATTTTAATCAACATACGTTTATGAAGAAATATTTTCTGTTATGAATATAAGAAAAACAAATATCATTTAAAATTAACTCAACTGATTAACAACGAAATTTAAATTTGTGTTTTGGTCTCATTAGTAATATTGTTTGTAAATTTCCAATACTTAGATTTGTGCATTAAAATGTGCCATTTGCAAAAAAGTTGCATAAAAAGCTTTGGAAGTGGCACGCTTAATTAATTTTTATCTGAAAATGGCACTCTTCCTTGAAAGTTTGGCCACCCCTTTTTAGTCTGTTTAGACTACTCAAACTCAAATGTTTAGTGTGGGGTTGGACTTGAAGTCGTATTTTAGCATCTCACGAGCAGCCGAGGTAGTCTACTGGTCAATGTCACGTACTAGTAACGGACATGATATGAGTTCGAGCCAGGTGTCATCGATGAACATTAAGTATGTCGTGGCTCAACCGTACTCCAGTTCAGTGGTGTGGAAGGTAGGAGAGGGAATGCAACTCAGATGTCCTTCCTCGTCACTTGACCACGATTCAAAGTTACGGCATCCATCACCAATAGCTCTCGTGCAGCTTTAAAGTGTTACGTAGTTTTAATTCTGATTAACTAATTTAGAAGCTCACTTGTGAGGGATATTCCTTGTGTTTTAAAAGGCGATAGTATGAAAAGATAACAAAATACTGAAATTCATTTAATATATTAACTGTATTGCATCAATACACGTTTTAAGATATTTAAGAAATCATATTGATTATGTATGCAAGTAAGATAAATTGAAATATCTTGCATCTAACCTCGATGCATTTCTCAATAAAAAAGGGTGAGTAGCATTTATATACTTGGAAATAATTTATTTAATGCGGTATGAAAATTATCATTGGAAAATACCATGACTTCTGAAATTGCATTACATTACCTTAACGTGGATATTATGTATTTATTATGAATAAACCTATTTTACAGTTCTGAACTAAACTAAACTCAGTGGCAAACAGCATATGAGAGCCAAAGCCTACTGTGCTCATATTAGTTTATTTAGAGTTCTATCTTAAATAAAAAGCTCTCACGCACTGAAGAAAAATTTTCAAATCGTATAGATTTTTTTAAAAAAATTTTATAAAGTAAATGACATTTATGTATTTCATAGTTATTCTGCATTCAGCCAATTAAAGTGTTAAATAACTGTTTTATTAAATATTATATTACGTGTCTCAATTTTATATTTTATGCAGTCTGATGCTTTAAAATTCAATTCCTTATTATCTTTCAAAGACAGTGCTTCTCAAACTTTCAACATTTGTGATCCAATATTCAATAATTATTTTCATCCCCCCTGTACAATAACAATGTATTGCATTCAATAATAATATACTTTGACTCTAAAGCTACACAATGCGACTTTAACCTCTTAAGTACCACCGTCGTATATAAACGTCTCGCTCTGGGCCAGTGCGTTAATTGGTCCAGGCGTATATATATGTCTTTCCGAAGTACGATCTTTTCTGAGCACTGCTATCCATAAAACTATTCCGAAGTTTGAAAACTATTCAACGTGCAATAAAAGGAACTTGACAGTGTATGCAACAGATTTACTTATTTCAGAGGATTTGCTTATTTATTCTTTTTCTACACCCCCCCCCCATTACACCAAATGCACTCACCTACGAGTTAAAAAACGGTGTGATTGGGGAGCGAATCGCGTAATTTTTAATTTACATTTAATGTTTAGATAATTGTTAATTTTTGTGTATAATTTTGTATATGACAAGAGTTTGGAGTCACTGGTAATTGTTAAACTTGTTCTTAACTTAGTATTGTTAAATTAATTATAAAATACATTGCACAGTACTGACATATTTATAAGTTTATTATATCAGAGTAAACGTGCATTTTATTTGTTTATTTTGAGTAAATTAATAACTTTTTTTAAAAATAATCTTTTGTTTTCGACTTCCCAATATATTCGCGCGCCCCTTGGGGCACGACTTTCAGTCCGAGAAACGCTGATCTAAAGATACATAACTTATTCCATTTGAAAATTCCTATACCTTTATAAATATAACTTTAATAATTGACTTTTTTTCTGTAAAGTATACAGATATTCTCTCAAGTCTAACAGGATGCTTTTCTTTTAATATATGAATAATTTGAATATATATTTTAAAGAAAGCTTTAGAAATATACATATTTCAAAGACAGCTTTAAAATGTACATGTTTTGCAGAAAGCTTTAAAAAGTAAATATTTTACAGAGAGCTAAAAAAATGTATATATATGTTAAAAGATTTTAGAATTCTGATAATTTGAAATATTTATATACAATAGGTATGAACACAAATATTTCTTAAAAGACTTCTATAATAATTAAATAGCAGCTAAATATTATTTTTTAATTCTGCACTGTTATTTAAAAATCATTCCATTCTTTATGAGTCAATAAATTTATTTACATCCTAGAGAATCACCGAATATTTATACTTAATAAGCGAAAATAAGAACAACTTCCAATGTCATTTATTTTAACTTAGATAACGTTTTCATATTTTAACGATTGTGTTGCCCATTGTACAATATTTCAAAATCAGTTTCTATTGTTTGAAATTAATTCACCTTAAATACAAAAGTTTTATTAAAATTTTAACTAAAACAATGAGATATTAATTAAACTACTTCCAATGATTCCAGCGGAACAAATATATTGTGTCTTACAAACCACAGGTGGTATTTGATCCTTCCATTTCTGTTGGAACCCCTTTTCGGTGTAATTACGTAGAACATTCTAGAATTCGAATATTTGGTACTGTTGGCCTTGGACTAATGGTGAGACGTTACAGCAAACACCAACTCTGAGTTCTGAGAAATTGAACGATTGTGTTATTTAAAATCCTGTAACATAATCCCATTAGCTTAGGCTCAGATTAAATCATGTAGGCAGTGAAGTTGTCTTCGTTTGTGATGTTAGGGCATGTTCGAATGAGTAATGGGGACCAATGAGAAACTGTTTACTAAAACTTAACGAATGTATTATTACTCAAGATTAATTGATATAAGTTCAGGATTTTACTGTAAACTTACACTATCAGTTCGACTTGCTTTGTGTAAGGTATTAAGTAGATTAATTTTATAAGGTATGAAGTTGATATTTTCATTTACATTCATGCAGTTATGTTAGTTTTTCTGATGTCATTTCTAATGCTATAAGAAGTCTCAGGGGTGTTAACTTTTTCTGGAGGGCTGGAAATATAAACAATATTCAAATACATATAACTCTTTTAAATTAAAATTAAATAATTTGAATCTATTACACATTATTTATAAAGGAATGAGGCTTCAGAAAAATGTAAAATGTTTAAAATATAACCATAATTTTAAAAATTATAAGCATATGAAAGTAAGAAATTTTTTATAAGAAATATTAATTAAGTTTTACTGCGTGCATGCTATTTTCAAAAGTATTAGCTTTAATTACTAGCAAAAAGTTGATTTATAATGTTAAATGTATCCTTAATACAACGTAGTGAATTTAAATAAATAGAATAAAAATTATATTTTTTAAAAAATAAAAACAAAATTATATTTTTAAAATTGTTTTTAAAAAATTCAATATTTTTCATATATTTTGAAATACAAAAGACGTATTATTCTTAATTTACTAGGGCTTAAATTGTATGATACATTTTATAATTCTATAAAGTTTTATGTATCAAAACTACTATTTTAGAAAATAGCATGCGCTCAGTAAAACTTAATATTTCTCATAAAAAATTTCTTTTTTTCATATGCTAATAATTTTAAAAATTATGATTATATTTTAAACATTTTACACTTTTCTGAAGCCTCATTCCTTATAAAGAATGTGTAAAAGATTTGAATTATTTAATTTAAATTTAAAAGAGTTATATGTATTTGAATATTGTTTATATTTTCAGCTCTCCAGAAAAAGTTAACACCCCCGAGACCCCATAAAATGTTTGCAAAAATTAGCAGAAACTTTGAAGAATTTTGTAAAAATCAATATTGTTTCATTGATATGAAACATACAGACGATCCCCGATTTAACGAATGTATCAGTGCAGATAATTGTTTCTCGTTAGTGTAGGGTTTTTCGTAATATCGGAGCGCAAAAAATACAAATCTTTGCACTTACCTCTTGGGAAATCTATAAACCTATTTATTATATTCAGATCGGCACCCTATCCATCTACAGTGGGTCTCTTCTCATGCAGTCCTGCCCGGGAACGAAGAAGCGGATGATCTTTCGAAAGCGGCTGCCAGTGATCATGTGTACCCGGAAGACCACATGGTCCTTACGTCAACCGAAATCTACTCCAGGGCTAAAGAATTGATATGTAGAACCTGGGTTGTCCCTCCTGTACACTCATGGTATTTTTAAAGACATCCTGGATCCGCCATATCATTCAAGGGTTCCAGATCGCATCAGACGGCATTCTGACGATTCTCGACTGGTCACCTGAGATGCATGAATTTGGAAGATGGTAAAAGAAGCTACACAATTTGCACCAAATGTGAGATCAGTCCTTTTTCTCCTCAGCACATTCTGCACTGTATGGGGTTTTCATGTGAGGAGGCTGTTGCTTCCCCCCTGCTGCTCTTAGACTTTGTGAAGATAAATGGACTCATGGATCTGGTCTAGTATCACTAGACCAGATGGGGATTAGTCCCACCACCAATGAAGAGCATAAAAATATCTATAGTTATGAAATATACCATTTTATCCAGAAGCTAAAAGTACTGTTAGCGAATTAGTACGCAGCATTTAATAGAAAAGTTTAAAATACTCAGTAATAGATGATTGATAACCTTTTTGATTCCTGACTTAAGGACTTTTTTCACTTTAATTCAGAAAATAAAATACTGAATCATTATATCCTGTTGTATGAGGTATGTTTGCATGGTTTCCAAAAAATGTAGAACATAAGAAAATGAAAAAGTTTTGATAGTATTATCAAATTCTACATCAGAATCACTATTAATTGCCTCTGAAAAAATATCAATATCCTCAATTTGAATGCCCTATATAGACAGCCAAATTATCATAATCGTTTAAATCTACGATCTCGTATCCTAGGTGTGAAAAATCTTTTGCGTTGTAGAGTGGGATGAGATAACAAAGGAATTTTCTCACTTATTCAAAACTCAAAAGTATCATATTCGTTTAAATCTACGATCTCGTATCCTAGGTGTGAAACATCTTCTGCGTTGTAGAGTCAGATGAGATAACCAAAGGAATTTTCTCACTTACTCAAAACTCAAAAGTATCATATTCGTTTAAATCTACGATCTCGTATCCTAGGTGTGAAAAATCTTTTGCGTTGTAGAGTGGGATGAGATAACAAAGGAATTTTCTCACATATTCAAAACTCACGCGATATGTTACACTCATTACTGATCTGCAAGATTAAAGAGAGCCCTTTCCCGTTAAAATGTGCACCTTACAAGAAAGGCATTTATCTGTTCCTACAAAATGGATTTGTCCTTGAAAAGAAATCTAATTTTTTAAAATCCAAATTAATAAAAAAAACATGTTTATTGTAAAATTTTGTTAATTTGGAGTAAATTATTTGTTTAATAGTGGTATTTTTTTAACATTTATAAGCCCCGTGCACCACGCAATGTATAACACGGGGGCTTACAACACAGACAGAAGAAAGGATTACAACACAAACATCCTTGCTTTCTCCGGGATTCGAACCCAGTCCCTACGGCACCGCAGTCAGCTTAACTGACCACTGTACCGGATAGGCGGCAATAGTGGTATTTGCCTTTATTTTAATTGTAGGAAAAGAACAATTCGTGAAATCTTGAAGTTAGTTAAATAGTGGTTGATTAAATCAGGGCTCGAATGTATATAGAAAAACAAGCATTAATTTATATAAATATATTCATATATTACTGAAAGT
>BMAO01012399.1:0-171985 GCA_019973975.1 Trichonephila clavata
TGATCTTTTATGATGTTTATCTGTTTCTTAAGCATTTAGAGATGTTTCTGTTACTAATCTGGATTGCGTGATCACTGCAGAGGTTAAATATTAGAAAATAAATAATACAAAATTTTCAAACGCCAGAATAAATACAAAGATTTAAAATAATTTTAAACATTATAAAATTTTAAACTCCAAAATAAATACTAATATTTAAAATAATATTCTGTTATTTTTTATCTTAAAAATATTAGTATATTTATTTAGTATTCACTATTGTACTGCATAATGATTCTTCAATTAAAAGATTCAAATAATAATCAAAGAAAAACACTATTTCAACAATGCACAGTATATACATATTGAAGTTTTCACTAAATCCATTCCATTTCACTTATAAGATATACACAGCACTCTACGTCAGCTGTATAGCTACAGATATACTGCTATTTGCATGTAGGTGATGCGAAAGCACGAGATTTCACCCATCCAAAAAGTGTCTAAGGCGAACAGCACACTGCACGTGCGCCAGTCAGAGCATGTCGGTGACACGAACCCATAAGATTTTCCTCTACCAAAAAGTGCCCAACTCGGCTAAAGATGTTTTCACTTAAAAAAAATGGTAATCTGTGCAATTTCTATTGGATGAAGTTAAACTAATCAAAAAAGGAACGTGCCTTGTGAAATAAGGGATATTAATCAGGATAGTAAAAGTAAATTTGAGAAAAGGGATGAACATGAAACTTTTGAACTGAAAGAAAAGTTTTCAAATACTACCTAAGAAACTCTATGAAGAACAGATATGAAACTACAAGTGCACCACAAAACACACTGCGCCCTGTCAAAAAGACACAGGCGAAAAAAAGTTCATCGTGCTATTTGAGTCGATCATCCAATGCCAATAAAGCTGCAATAAATTGGACAAAATATTACAGTTTTGCCTGCAAATATTACTCAACAATGTTAGTGAAAAGTGTCTGTGATTTGAGTCCTTTATTAAAATCATGCACAGTTGAACCCTTTTAGTTCAGTTTGACTGGAATTATTCTCAAATTATCAAACAAAAACTGAAAAGTCTTTCAAAGTAAGTAAGTATATTTCCGCTCAGTTAAATTATTTACTGAAATTACGTATTTTATCGAATACAATAAACGTAATTACAAAAAAGGGATTGGGGTGACTCAGTCACCCCGCGCGTCTACTAACGTCAATATCGAGTGTGCGCCTTCTCCCGCGTTAATAATAAAAGTGAAGGATTTATATAGTCAATAAACTTCGCAGCACTATTTTATTTTTTAAAAAAAATGCATATAAATTCAAAAATGACACGAGGGAAAAAAACAATTTTAGGATTAATTTATACTACATTACGTTAAATAAATACCGATACAATTTTTTTAAACTCTAACATTCTTATTTGGAAGATTTTGTATGTAGAAATAGAAAGAAATAAGTAGAAATTGCTTAGAATAATTTTTGTTCAAATCTTAATTATTCGTTCGAATGAAAAACTGATGTTTTCTGGTGTGAACTATGTTCTACTTAGTTGATGTTTACTTCCAAGAACTATTTATTAGTTAAATGTATTTTGGGAAAACAACAGTAATAATAATGAGTATAGACGACATTAATGATTAAAATACTTAAGGAGAGTATTTTTAAGATCAATAAACAAATAATCCAAAAATTGGATTTCATTTCGACCTTCCATTTTAACTTGAATTAGTTACTCTAAGTACTTTTCTCGAGAAACAGTAAAATAAACATAATTTTTAAGTGTATAATAATATCAGTATGTAAAGAGAGAGGTATTTTAAAAAACACTTTTCTGATAAATTCATTCGCTAAATAACTATTAACATGAAATTGAGGGGACTGAACTATTTTTTCGTGTTGACAATTTCGAGGGTTTTTCAAAGTCGAGTTAGCCTCCTTTCTACGAAAACATGTGAAACCACGTCTTTTCATTTCATACCCCTCTTAAATCTCGCCTGCACGGTTGGTGTTTTTCGTATTTTGTTCATTCCCAGAAGGTAAATCTTTTCCTGCTAAGAGATGTTTCGTTTCGTGTTAAGAGAAAAAAAGCATGAAAATATATAGTAGTTTGGCGGGACCGTTGTATTATTTCGTGTTAACCAATAATTAGTCTTAAGTACTTTCATGTTAAGCGTATTCAAAAGGGTTTGTCCGAAATAATTCCCAATTGGAACCATATGAGTTTGTTTCTATTTCGAATGTGTTTCTGTTCGATAAATATGAGAACACACACACATGAACCTATATTTACTAAATAAGGGTTTTCTTTGTATTTAATCATATGTACTATCTTTTTTTTAATACAATGTGGACTTTCCAAAAAAACTTTACACAAGTTTCAATAATTCGATAAAGAAAATGAGAATAAAAACAACACAAATGTAGATTTATTTGTCTTCTTTCCCCTCGATGTACTTGCGGCAAATTGGAAAAAATACCTTGTTAATATTTTTAAAAAAAGATCTATAGCTGTCTTGCTTAAAATGTAACAAAATGAAATACGTAATTTGATAAATTCAGAACAGACAGAAATACAAGTATTCTGATTCTCTTAAATAAAATATATCTTTCTGTGTTTTTGTCTACGAGAGATCTTTTCCGATATTATTGAAGAACGCTAACAGTTTTGATAAACTCCCTTTAGAGTATACGCGTGCGAAACTACATCAGTCTAACAATGCTATTATAATTGGATTCTTGATCAAAAGGTTTAGATAGTCTTTTGGTGACGCAGTTTGTCATTCTCTTAAGGGCGAACTAAAATCTGTCAGCACAACTCCACATCTCCGAAATTCAATTATTCTGTAATGGCGCTCTTGGCGGTTTAAAACGGTTTAATTCACTACCGGAATGAAACTTAACAAGATGTAGGAATATGAAATTAATCAATTGTTCAAGGCGTTTATGCAATAATTAACACAATTTTAAACTAATGTCAAGTGTCCGCGGGCAGCAGGGGAATTTAATCCTTTAGCTTTGACTGCAGTTGAAATTAAATTATTTTATAATGGCATCATTAAATTGTTAAAACTTAAAATGTAGAGATAGTACAAAGAAATAAAAAAAAATTCCATATAAAGTGAAATAATATTTTTTCTCTCTCTTATGCATTAAAATAATGTTTACTTGAAAAAATTATTCCATTTCATTTTTAATTCAAATTTTTCAAGAGAGCCACATTTGTCTAAGTTATTTCCAGCAAAACTTGCTTATTTAGGTATATGAGCTCAGAAGCAATCACGAACAGACAACTAAAATTCCCGATAGCAGATGCAAAACACATTTCAAAAGGATCAATGAAAAAAGTGGTGAAATGGGTTTTATACGAAAGAACAACTAATGTCAATTTTAATTATTAGTATAGACACATAGAAGTTCATAATACAGCACGTACGGTATTGCTGGTATCTAAATTTTTTCACCAAGCTTGAAAATTTAATTTCCAACATTATGATGGGATGATAATGGATGCACTGAGCCACAGAAATAAAAATATCTTTGATAGCTCTTAGTTTTTAAGGGAATGGAAATGTTACTTTATTTAAAACATTAATTAAGTGTTATAAGAATACATGTATTAATTGGAACACGATAATTTTTTGATTACAACCACTACCAGAAAGCCTCCCCTCCTCTGCTGCTCACGTGTATGCTTATAAATCGCTTTTCAATATCTTATAGGTATAGTCTTTTGGAAGAAGCCCGTGACAACGCCGGGCTATACGGAAGAAGGAACGTATCCGTATCGGATGGGCAAAGAGGTGGAAGATATTTCCAAAAAGGGGAACTTAAATGACATTGAAATAAAAAACACACACAAACACATCAGGAAGTGCTGATACCGAGAGGGGAAGTTTCCAAGTCAAAAAACTATATTGAAAAAGCCTGTGCAACGCCGGGCAATGCAGCAAGGTTCACTTAAAATTTGAGTCTTCTCTCTTGGAAGCTTGCTGACCCCCGGGTTACCAGATTCAAACACCCAAAAATGTCTCAGATCGTGAATAACAATTGGGAAAAGCCTAGTAGGATGTATTGCAAGATTAAATTAGGATTTTTCTAACTCTTTGCATACATGTATAAAATCATATATTACCGTCAGAAGAGAGGGGGAGTGTTCTACAATTACAAAATTTGATATTAAGCGTGGCACAGTCTTATATACTGGAATTTGTAAACTTCATTGTCTGTACATGAACTTTACACATGCTTAATTTAATCAAAAAATTGCTTGTTCACTGTATTTCGGTTTTATCTGTAAAAATGATACATATTTTATTCAATTATAATGAGTACAGTTTTTTTTATTTTTTTTTTATTAAAATACCATATACTCATGTATATACTTTCACATATTTAGAAGTTACTTCTAAATTACATGCATATAAATATGAAAATTAAGCCTTAGGATTGCAAGTATTTATAGTTTTTTTTAATATGCTACTTTGGCGACCATTTGGCAGTATGGATTGAAGACTAATTTTTAAATGAACTGTATTTTTAAAATTCGTTGAATTGATAAATTATAAGTTTTTTAATAAATACCATGAAAAGCTAAATTGCCTACGTTTTGATTAATACTTTCTGATAAAATATAGGTAGAATATAAGTTTTAGTTAGAATTGCAAGAATATAATTTAAATAGCTCTTAAATTATTGAAGAAAATGGCATGATTTATATTCATAATTTCAAAAACATGAGTTATTTGGGATAAGAAAAAGGGTAATGAAATAATTGAAACAAATATATAAATAATTTTTCAAATATTCTGAAATGCTAGCTTTGTGGTTTTAACCAGTGTGGCACTGCGGAGTTGTAGTAGTGGCACGTGAAGATTTATTGAAAAATCTGAAAAAATAATAAATAACAATTTATTTTACAATTTTATTAAAATCCAGCTGTTCCGGACCAATCACCCCAATCAAAGTTTATTTTAAATACACTTAATTGAACAACAATAGAAAATATTATCATGTAGAGAATATTGCTGTGTAAGCTGGTTTTCCAAAGGAAGTGCACTCGCGACATTTTGGAATTTGAGGGACCGCGTTTTAAAATATCTGGAAGAAAACAATGAGCTGTCCAGTGAATACCTACTCGTTACTCCAGAATGAAGATTGGCTGTGAGATTTAGCTTTTCTTACAGATATTATGAGTAATTTAAACTTACGATTAAGATTATGTGACAACATGCAATGTTTCAAATTTACACGATATGGGTGCAAGATGTTGTACTTTTGGATCAACATATGTTTGTGAACAAATGTTTTCAATTATGAACATAAAATCAAAATTAACTGATAGGCACCTAAACAACTCAATTTTGTCAGCACTTCAACAACTCATCCTAATATAGATGAATTAATAAGAAAAACTACAATTTTATAAGCCACATCAAGCAAGTACTGATTGCTTAGTAATTATTTAGAATTAAATGTTTCAAGTTCCTTATTTTTATTTTACACCTAATCTAACTGATTGAACTTGTAATACCTAACTTTATGAACAGTAGTACCTAAGTTTTTTTTGTCTTTTATTACTTTAAAATTTCCACAACTTAGACTTGCATAAACATATGCGCAATTAGCGTAAAAACCCCATAATAAGCATATAAGTAAACGTTTTTCACCTTTTCATGTTTCTTCGAAGGAAAAGTTGTAGGGGGGGGGCCCGCATAACTTTTTTTATCATATAAAGCAGAGGTTCCCAAGCTCGTCTTTTTCGTCAAACTTTTTCCCCTTGCCATGTTTTTCGGTTTGGGGTAGACCCCTGCATAATTAATATTGAAATTTTGCAAATTTATTAACTTTAATGTCTTTTTGACAGCCTTGTACTACTACTCCTACTTTAAAAGAATTAAATTTTTCGAACTGTAATGAAGTATAGTGTTTAAATTTAAAAAGCACATGTTGATTAATTAAATTAAAAGTTAATTAATAAACAAAACTGTTAAATAAACAAAAATAAATTATTTTAATGGAAGGGATGAATCTCTAGCACAAAACAATATCGAATTTTCAACATTTGGTATGAATCTTGTCTGGTTTAACCTTACAATTCCTCTGTAAGTGTCCAGTTTTTTTTTCCTTTTTTGTTTTGTTTTGGAGATTGGTAACCGCGCTGTGAAACTCCTTCACACTTGGAAAAGTAATGAAAAACTTCCTCACGATATTCCATAAGTCGGGTCGAATAGCAGGTTTGACTTTTTAAAGCCAAAATTGCTGGCAACCGTTTTTAAACTTTAACATCTTCGATAGTGCTTATTACGATCAATTCTTAAGTGTAATGGACTTTTTCTTTTCAATATGACCATATGAATTCATTGCCTACTGTGGTATTACAATAGTCAAAACATTCTCAAACCTGGATTCAAAATCTGAATAAAAGGGATTTAAATGTTGAAAATAGGTTAAAACGTTCTGACAGATTGTCTGTGACAAATTTAGAAAATTCGGGACCTCTAGTATTATACCTCTTTAGATAAGCTAAAATGGTTCTTGCTTTAAAAAATTTATGATGTCCCATTGTAAATGCAAATTAACTTCATTATAAATTTAGTAAATAAATCTGTTAAGTAGTTAAAATTTGGTTTCCACTTGATTATAATTTTTTTTAAAATTAAAGTCACGGTCTAGTTGAATGAGAGCCACTATCATAGGCCACTTACACCTCATGGACCCCAAATAGATTTTGGCTGGCATAGTTCCCTTGGAGGTCGTCATAGACCCCTGGGGGTCTATATAGACCACTTTGGGAATCACTGATATAAAGGCACTCTTCTCAAAACCGTTGCCCACCCCTGATTTAAACTAATAGGAAATTCCGAATGAATATAAATTGGAAGTAGTTTAAATTATAGAAAACTGTTGTCATAAGATATATGAAAATAGATACATAAACGAAATATATAGTTTTCATATCCATTTGCTGATTTTTTTTTCAGATTCATAATTTTAACTTCTGAATTTCTTATTCTTTGAACAATATGTTTTAAAGCACATTATAGTAATAAATTTTTTGTCGATATGATAAGATTAAAAAGCTTAAGATGCTGCAGTTTTCGTAAAATAGTTTTTTTTAATTCGTATATGTTACTGCGGAAACTTTAACCTTTTGGTCAGCAAAAATCAATAGATTTCAATAAACAAATAATAAAAAAATATAAATATAAAAAATAATAAAATATATAATAATACAAAATATACAAAACCAATAAATTCTTCGTTTTAAATTTCTATTGAGATAAGAAAGTGATACAAGCAGAAATCATTGTATGTTAAATAGTTGAATACTTTTTAAAATGATTCTTCTAATCCATTTAATGTTCAAGTTTGCTCCAGATAATAGCAGTATTAAAGGTGATTAAGAATTTCAGATCTCAAAGATCTTTTCTAGTTTCTTAATAACACTGAAATTCTAAAAGATCGAGTTATTATTCAACTGTGAAATGATAAATCCTCGGTAATTAAGTAATCTATGGGAGAGAAAGTATTTAGAGAAAGTATTGGGAAAATGTACTCTGGTAGTTCACACAGTTTATGATATTGGAAATCTTTAATAACTCGAGTTATACTTAATATTTCACAAAATCATCTTAATCTCTGAATACTTTTTAAATTAAAGGGAATCTGATTTATGTGAGAATCGCATTTTACTTGTGATTTCATTATATTTTACCGAAAGTATTAGTATGTCATTATAAAGCCTATTTAGGTTATAATGGCAAATAAATAACAAAGATTAAATGCAAAATATTTCATTTAAAATTAATGCTGATTTGAGATACTTAGTGGAAAATTTAAATTCGTAAATAATTTCATGAGATAATTTTCTAAAATTTTTAAATTCCTTTTTAAATATAAGTTACCATAAAATCCGGCGTACAACGCTCACCTATACTTTCAAGTAGCAATTTTTAATTTTTATGTATATTATTCGTATAATGAGAACCCTCTTATTTACGAAGAAACCTGAAATGTGCGTGCGCATTGCTCTATGTTTTGAAATCATTTATTCTAGGTATTGTTCCGAGCTTTAAAAAAATAGTATACTTATAGAACTATATTCCTTTAAGTTAATCATAAGGAACATCATTTCTTCTAAAAAAAGTATTTCGATTTATTTTATATATATATATTATTCATTAAAATAACACGTTTACAATTTTTGAATTTATAATGGTCCTAACTTGCCCTTCAGGACTCTTGCGTAAATAATTAACTGGCTTGCCCGCCTGACGGGATTTACTCGTAATCGTATCTCTTAAAAATTAAGAACTTCAGCTTATTGAAAGTAAACTTACATAAAACAATCTCGTACGATGTCTTTCCACCAATCATAGGCCCCGTTCTGGAAAGTCATATGATTTGAAACTTCCGTTTGCCGCTTCATATAAATACCCCAGACTTCGGAAAAATTCGCTCTTTCTTGTCTTCATAATGCAGTACACTCGTATGCCTTATTTGTGTTTTTCGTGTCTATATTTATGTTTGTGTGTGTCTACGTATACAATTAACAGAATTAACCACCAACAAAGAACTCCTCATAAATAATATCCATATTACATCAACCATCTAAAATAAGATCATCGTTAAAGTAATCATTACCAATGGCCACGATCGTGTCATACATATGTCTAAGTCTAATTTACTCTCTACTCTCATCTTTTTTATATTTAACGCTCTCATTTTTATACTCTACGTATAATGCGCACCTATGAATTTTGGTCATAACTTTTGTGTTAAAAGTGCACGTTATAAGACGAATTTTACGGTAAGTATATGATCTATTTATAGCAATATTTTTAATTTGGTTAATTGCGGCAATGAAATTGATAAGCAAAAACTAGATATAAAATTAATATACAAAGTGTTGATAATATTAGATTAAGGAGCGTTAATCTGACAATTTAAAACTAAAACAAGTATTTTTTTTAAAAAAAACTTTCCTTTTTTTTAAACGTGAAACATTGATAATGAAATAATTTATATGAAACTAAATATTTTAGAAATTAGCATTCTTTAGGTAAAAAAATATTTTTTTTTGTACACTAATTTAAACATTACTTAACTTGCCTTCCAACACAATAAAAAAAAATCAAAACTATTCTGTATTTTTTTAAAAAAATCCGCGCTTTTCTTGAAATACTTTTTTTTACCGGACAATGCAAACAATTATAGAAACTTTTCAACAAAAACATGATGCCTAATTTATATTAAATTTTGAGAAGATATTAATATTGCCACACAATTTCAACAAAAAGTAACATTAAAAATTAATTTCCCATTCAAATTTCAAACAGAGATGTTTAAAAAAATATGGAGTTTTTATTTCAAAATGGTCGTTATAAAACCAATAACGAAATGATTGTAGAAATTAACTTTCCAACTAAAAAGTTAAATTATAATTACCGCATTTACTCGAATCTAAGCTACACTATTTTTTCAGTGTTAATGCTACTGAAAATCGGGTGTGGCTTAGAATTCGAAGACAAAACATTTTTTGGATGGTGAAAATTGATTTTCCACTCTTTTCAAAAGGAAAAACGTCCATTCTGGTCACTCGCAGATGACTTATTCCATTCCGCAGTTTATCTTGAGTACTCAGTCCATCCTAAACATCGTTGTCTGCTCGTATTTAGGGAATGTTTTTATGTACACTTTCTTTTAACCACCTAAATTTCAAACATATCAGTAATAGCATCAAGACGAGTTCTTTATAAAACAAGTATGAGAGAGACAATTTTATGTGCAGGAAGAAAAAATAGAAACAGAGCAGCGGCCACTGAAAATTTGTCTCGGATGAAACAAATATACGTCGATGGCGTTAAGAAAATTATATAATTTTGCTTGTAAATTTTTAGTAGTCTTTAATAATTCTTTTGCTTTCTTTTACAATACATTCTTTAAAAAAATGTTGCATAACAAATGCATTGGGTGGTACGAAAGGCGACATCGTGTGGGAAAACAGTGACGCAGGCTTCAATTCCGAAGTCAGCTATGATAATGGGAGTGATGAATCCTTTTCGAAACATGGAGTAATTATAGGTTCATGTATGCATTTGAAAGTTTTAATGCCGTTGAAACAAATTCATTATTAACTTCTTATTATGTATCATTAAACTTTTAATAAAATATTTTAAGTATCATAAATCGAAGAATACTTTGTATATTTTTTAATATTTTTTCTAAAAAATTGTGCAGAGAATTGGTGGTGTGGCTTAGAATCGATGGTGGCACAGATTGAGTAAATACGGTACTTATCAAATTTCTGATAATTATGTCATGCTATATGGATAAATGGATGCTTTTGCACCTTAAATGGGCGGATGTTACAAGTTTTTATCCTTGACTTTGTGGTTTGAACGTCAAAGGGAAGAAGTCGTCTCTTGGCCATGATTTAAATGAACGGAGTCAGCCACCAATGACCCTCTTGTGGCTTCTTGAAGAGACTTTCATTTTTAGCTAATCAAAGAGTTTATTGATAAGAAAATATGGCATATCCATGAATTAGATTAAATAAAATGAATTTCGTTTTATTCTTAATCAATACATATCAATTTTTGGCTGCATTTTTTAAAGTAAATCCGAGTTAAATTAATAAAAGTGGGAATTTTAATTTTTCGTTCTTTTAATTAACACAAAAATCAGCAAATATCCTCAAAGAGCAGTTTCAAAGCTCTGTTATCAAGTGTTTACTTTTACACATTAAATTCATTCTCAAAAATGAGATTATGAACCCCAAAAACATAGTAGTTTTCACCAAGAAACGTAACTTCAAAGTCATATGACATAAATGATTTTATATTAAGCATGTATCACGGAAGATTATGTATTGAAAAATATTTGCTAAAACTGGATTTTTATAGTAGAACAAAACTGTGTGTTTTTAATTTCATTAACTCTTTATCTAATGCCTAACTAAACTGATTTGAGAAAAACAAAGTGAAATTCAAACTTGACAATTTGATTTGTTTTTACAAAAATTGCTGTTAAGAGATTTTTATTTTCAAAACGTATCATCTAAGTAACTTTAAACACTGAAGGAGTAATTTTGCTAACTGTGCATTTTAATCTGATTCATTAAAATAAAGGAATAAAAAACCGCAATATGTACACCTAACTCTTTTATTACACGATTGATATGTTCCTTAGAAAACCGTACAACAAAAAAAAATCGTGTAAATATATAAACGATATATGGTAAATTTGGAGATATGTTCCACAATTAAAAAAAGTGTAATATGAAAAGTCTCGAAATATTTTAACAAAAAAATGTACAAAAAAAGTAATAATAAAATCTATGTTACATATTTATATAAATAAAAAGCAATCCTTTTTTGTTACAAAAAAAAGTAATGTACCGTGAAAATTCAGTCTATATGTATGTACAACATATAAAAAAATCAAATTGAAATTAGGAATAAAATACTAACAATTATTCATCCTTAATTGTTAACAGGCATGCACGTTTATGACGAACTGTTTCAAAAATGCTACCATCAGTAGATGTGACAGAAATGTCTAGCACTATTGTCGGTTTTGATTGAAATGAATTGCGTTCGTTTTTAACGGCCTCAGTTGATTTTCTTTGTCGTTACAAAATCTGTCATAAGCGTTTTTTGGAGGGGGGGGGCTTTCTTAAGTTGCTTATATAATTCTTGATATCATGCTACACAAAACTTATCTTTACGTTAAATTTTAATGCACGTTGTATGTCAGGATCATGAGTAGGAAAATGTTGTTCTATACTTGTAACAAATTTGAAGCCCTCGCGAATTAAACCAGAGGTTAACAGATGAACTTCATCTTCGACTTCTTCATTATCGAATTCTTTATAATCATAAACTGTCGATCAAATCGTCCACATTAGAAGGGCATGAATTCCCAAATCTTTTGGGAAGAACAAAAAATTAGTGTAAAAAAATCGTTAAATTCGTGCACCGTGTTATTTGAAAATCGCGTAAAAAAAGAATTGAGTTAAAAAGAAGTTGGGTGTATTAGGAGTTCACAATTTCATACCATTGTCATGGTACACTACGAATCTTTCCTATTCTTAAGGTTTTATAAAGAATGGAAAAAGCTTTCAAAATATATTTTTGTTACTTACAGAATCAGTTTTTAGATACTTCAGAACTATTTTCTGTTTGAAACATCTGTTACTTTTACTCAGAGTATTTTCCCTAATACACTAAATGCATTTTCTGAAAAAAGATATATTTCAGAAAATATTTCCCATTTTGAATTTAAGAGATTTTAAACCAGTTTAAGAAGATAAAGAACGTTTAACATCTATTTCACAATTATTTTTAAAACAAATTTGTCAATCTGGAATGCATAAAGATTTTTAATTTGCAATTTAAGAAGACATAGTACAATTTACAAAAAAAAAAGTTGGTTTTTATTGTTTTTCACAAATTGTTTGGTTGCCCCAACGTATGTATATTATGTAAAACAGTTTTTTTTCAAACCCGGACAAAAGATTATCATTAGATTTTTTAAAGAAAAATATTTAAAAATTTATTAAGGAATTTTAAAATGCTACTCCTCCTATTGTAAGTGTTTTACACATCTAAAATTTGATTAACAATTATGTTGAACTATGTATAACAAAAGTTGGTATGTGTTTTATGATAACAGGTTTGATTTTCGTAAAATAACTTATTTTATGAGAACTTATTGAAAATTCCTTAAAAAACAAGCAATTTCTAAATTCAATTGCTTGTAAAAAATATAAATATTGCTTTGATTCAAAAATGCATACCAACTTTTGTTACATGTATAAAATAGCAAAGCATTTGGCACACTAGGGAAAAAAAGCTTTAGCATTTTAAAAAAAAGATAAATTAGTCTTTTTTTTTCTTTTTGAGATAAATCAGTTTAAGTCGTTTATCCACCATTGGGATGCATAATTTTTATTTAAATTCTAAAATATCAATTACAATACTTAAGGAGAAATTATCAGAGAGATGAACAAAGGAATAAGTCTTATGAAGGATTTCCCAGAATAAAATGGAATTAAGCTGGAATGTGAAAATGTATCATTTTTACGTATTTAGCATTTAAGAAATGAAAAAAAGAAACAGCACTTATCACTTAGGTATTTTATTGACATTTAATATCGTTAATGATTTATTGTATATTAAACTGATAATCAAAATTTAACGTGTGCATATTTTTTATTTAATATATTTTACAGAACTCCCAACGATTTTGTATTTTTTCCCTCGTTCCCATTCTAAGATAAAAACTTTGATAAATTCAGAATAATCGTCTGCTAATGTTTTCTTTTGAATGGAGTGTAGAATAAAAGAATTATTTTGAAAATGGTTAGATGGCTCGAAGGTTACGTAACTGCGCTTGCGCTTTCAAGAAGAAATATTTGTATTAGCAAATTATAAAGCGGTGTAAAAATCTCGGTTGTTGCATTTCAAAAAAAATATTTATAATATATTTAACTTGAAAAGGAAAAAACGACTAGCTGAAAGTAAAAAGGAAAACATAACCACGAAAACTCATCCTAAGAATGTTCGAACGCAGGCAACTTTCAAGAAAGTGAAATCTCTGATCCTAAAAGGAAATTCACTGACTCAAAAATATATTGCATGGAAATTTTGAACACACACATCTCCCGGCATTGTATGTAAAATAGTTCCTAAAGATTTAAAATTAAAAAAGATGTTTAAATCTAAGGTGCATTTGATTTTGCCAAAGCATATTGCTGGAAAAAAAATCAAAGTGTAGAAAATTATACGAAAAACACATAGCTGCTAAAAAATGGAAATTTTGGTAACACTGGAGGAGGCATGGGTATATTTAAGAGACTATAACAAACGAAAATCAATTTTCTATTGTTCAACTGATGGGAATGACCGTACGAAACGGCTTCGTCAGTGTACAGAAAAGTTCCCAAAGGGACTCAGGATAGTTGCAGGATTTTGTTACAACAGCAAATTGAAAATTAAAAAGTCTCAAGTAAAGCCAAAATTAATTCCCTCTACTATCAGCAGAATATTTTAGGACCAATTTTTGAAGAAAAAATTCCAGTCATGTATAAAAAGTTTATCAATGAAGTTGACCTTCAATATAGCCTGCTGTTACTTATCTCAGTCAACTGCCGCTTGTTTAGCAAAGGAAGAATTTAGAAACAAGAATAACGTGTATCCCATTTGATGAAATATCTGTGAAACACTGTGTTTTCTGAACGTGAACTACTGCACCCTGAATCTTGTTCAGTCTCTTTATAGGCTCTTTCAGAATCTGACAAAAATTTCATCAGATTATTTGCTGGAACTTCTTCATCTGAGGAATTATCTGTTAATGCACCACTGTTTTCAGATGTTAGGTTCTGCAGTAAATCCAAAGTCTCTTGAAGTATGAGTTTCTTTTTTCCAGCAATTCTAAGAGAAAAATAAAATATAGCACCTTGAAAACCTACTCTTATTGTTAAATCTCAGTTGCACACTCAGAAATTATAATGATAATATTTGAAAAAGCAAGTTATTTAATGCAATTGTGTGGCCTGAAGAACAAGCTCAGTTTCAAATTTCAAAATGTTTTGAAAACGTTAAAAAATAAAGAAATAAAGAAGTTAAAATGTAAAAATTGTCAAAAAAGCATAACTCTATTATATTCTAGTAATGACGCTACAATATAAGAAAAAAATAATAAACTATACGGACGAAAAGTAAAACGAATTGCTTTCTCCTACATCCACTGCACTATCGGTAATTATAAGTATTATAGAGTTATTCAGCTATAAAATCAATTATATACACTGTTCACTTAAAATAAGTAATCAAATCGTTTTTTCTTAATAAACATATAAGACAAAAAATAAGACACCTTTTGACTTTAACTACTTTGAGGAACAAGTATGACAATCTTAGCATTCCGATCAAAGTGACAACAGAAAACGCAACTTCTTTTTTAAAACTATTTGTCTTCCTCACTAAGATACCCATCATAGAACCCGTGCTGCCATGTATCCTGGACGAGTGGAACTAAAAGAGAGTTCTCCTGCTAAACACTGTTAGAATATTCGTAAAAATGTTTATTCTATGCAATTTTAATGGTACTTATAAGTGCCATCTGTAGATAAAGGGTTGATCTGTTTTTCAGTGATAATTATAATTTTAATATTTTCTCTGATAAGTGTAAATGTGTGAAGAAATATGTTTATGGGTACTCTTATTACACATATGCACTGAAACAAGAAGAAACATTTCTTTAAGGAATATAAAATGTATAAATACAATTGTTTCTTTAAGTATGAATTTTTGTACCACAGGTGTCTTTTTTTTTCAAAGCAATTTTATGCAATTTTTTATTCTATTGCAGAAAATACATAAAATTATTGATTCATAGTTTGCATTGCAAAATCAAGGAATAAATTGAAATAATGAAATATATTTAGATTCAGCCTCCGAGTTATTTTTTTAATCAAAAAGGCAAAATTAAATGCACAAAAAGTATTTTGACTTTCTTCAAATCGATAAGGAGATTCTTATGTATGTAAATAATGTCCATCAATTCTACAATTATCTTACTGAAGGGTTAATGAGATGGAGTATTACGAGTTTTCAAGCCTTATAGAAGGAAAAGGGGGAATTCATTACATTTTAAGAAATATTTATTTGGTTAAATTCAACTCGTACATATAATTATAGTATAAGGTGCTAGTTTTATTCGGTTGTTATCAGTGATATTCTTATAGATAATGTTGATAATACGTTGATAATGTTGTAACACTTGATATGATATCATTTCTTTCATAAAGCGCAATGCTTAAATTTCTACAGTATAGTGACCATCAGAATCAGTAACTATTCCTATTTACTGCAGCAATGTCCATTCAATACTTCCTTGACCAATTAGTTTTCCTAATATCTTGTCAGTAAAATGTTTGGGGCGAATGATTCCATTATCTCGCTGATCTAGGATGTCAATTGAAAACAATTTAAATACCAAATCAAAACAAAAAAAAACCTAGATAGGACATTTACCTTTTCTGAGAGTCAATACCATCTTGAATAATTGTTTGCATATAAATAAGAATCAACTTTTCATTGATTGGTAAGGAATATACAAGCCTAAAGGATGTTTTCATCAACTATAAGCAAATATTTAAATAAAACGCTAGGAATACCTTAGTTGAAAAAATGGAGTTCCTTTTGATCGTTCTTTATGTATATAATTAATATTATCTTTAACCTTTCCTCATCAGCATCCAAACTTTGAAAATTTTCCTTCCTTCAAATATATTTAGAGGGAATTGCAAATAGCCAGAGAAAGCTATTCCAAGCAGGGAGATAGATTTTATAAATTAGGTTGCTTTGTAGCTTAGGTATTTGTTAGCCATTGAGGATATTTAACGGCAAGACAATGTCTAGTACTTTTGACTAACATAAATTATAGGAAAGATGAAGAACATTACGAATACACACACACATACGTCTAAGTGAACATCTTAATATTGTGTTATAACGAGATTTAAAGCTTTCATAACATATTTTGAATACGTGAAATAGAATTGAGAAGATAAATACGTTTTTTCAATAAAATAAGATTTGTAGAATTTGTATAAGGAACATGTATGAAAATATAAACACTTATTTATATGCAATACTTTGAATCGAGTTTTCTTAGCTTTTAAATTTAATGTAGCTCAACATATAGTTATATGTAAATTATATGTATTATTGAAATGTTAAAAAATATATGTTTCAATTACATAATTTTCTTTTCATTGCAACTCAGTTCGTTTACTAATCAGATAATCAAAAAGTGCATTATCTCATTTAAACCACTTTATTATTATTTTTTGTAAGTTTTAGAAACCAGTCTTCTCTAATTCTGAATCAAAGTGATTTTAGGAAACATAAGAGGAAGTGCTTTTCATCCATTGCATAATTCTTTGAAATTATGAGAACATTTGTTAATAATACGCCTGCGATATTAATTAAGCACAATTACAAAAAATAAATACATGTTTATAAAATGGCTACATCGAGTCATATGGAAGCTATTAGATTAAATAATTCTTGAAATTCCAGGCAAGTACGATGAAGTTTATTTTATTACCAATATTTCAAGAACTTACTGAAGAATATCTTTTTTTGTAGAATATATGTATGAATAAGTATGAATATATGATACTGAATAATGGGAAAATTCTTCACACAGTTTGGAAAAAGTAGTAATTTATTACATTTAAAAGATCTGTATTACTCTTATACCAAAATTGAGTATGGAAAACAGTTTTACATATTTTAATGTACTTGGTGGGGCAATAAAACAATTGTATACGCAATTTTTTTTCTTTCACATTTCTCTCCTGAAATAGCTCTCTGGTTTTTTTTATTTAAAAAAATTTTTACTCAATTTAATGATACATTTTTTGAAGATAAACAGAAAAATGCATTTTAACATTTTGAATTATTTCTTTTAAAAATAATAATATATAGTATGAAGCACAAAGAAAGATATTGAAATGCTTAGTAAAAGTTATTAAAAAAATTACGATATGCTTTTAAAAAAAACTGAGATGTCAATATGATTTTAATAAAAAATATTTCAAATAGTCTTCTACAATTTAAAATACTATTATAATGCCATTTAAATTAATAATAATAAAAAGAGGAAGTGAATTAAAAAAACACATTTTACTACTTTTATTTTTTTACGAGTTTCTATTGTTACAACGTCATTGTAACCTATCTGATTATTTAGTTCTATCAACAATTCAAGCAATAATACAGTTATAGTTTTAGAACGTAAGCAAAACAGCAACAAAAGGACAATTATTTTAATTTTGTATTGTTATCTTGAAACATTTTTTAATTTAGTGTTTGAGCGAACAAAGTGAAGTTGTTATTTAGTTACTGCGTTATCTTTTTTGAAAACATTCGTTTTTGATAAATACGTCTTAGACAATGATGGGGTTGATGTTTGGTGCGTTTTCTGCCCTGTTTCTTTGGATCATCTATGTGCTGCAATGGATGTATTTTTGCGAGATGTTTTACCTGTTTTATTCCGTTGGATGTATCTTTTTACTGGAAAACTTAAGGAAAGAAACTCCAAAATACAAGTGTTTGATGACTAAAGCATTGGCGACGGAATCATTGTCTGTTGCGATTTCTGTCATGCTGTTTTGGACCATCAACATCTTGCAAGTAATATTTTACTGCGACATGTCTACATGTTCCTTTCCGTCGGATACATTCTTTTTGTGGAACACTGCAAAAAGTGAACTCCTAAGCAGGAAAAAAATGCTCTCACAGGAATAACAATTTATTGCATTGTTCAGCCTTCTAAAGCTGAAGCCTGTGCAGCCAACGATGACATTTAAGATTTCAACCCTGCCTATGAAAATAAATAACTGGACAATAATCCTTTTGCTGGGACTCTGTTCAACTTTTAAATCTTCCTGCAGATATCAAGTACTGTGATGATAGCTTACCATAGCATAACATGATATTATAGTAAATAGCTTTTCATCTAAAAACTACGAATACTCAAAAGATCTTCGCTATCCTCTAAAAGACTCTGAAAATAACTTTGGAACATCAAAAATTGAAATAACTTCCAGCGAATCTTCAAAATCCTACAGATTGTTTCAGTAATGAGAAAAAAATTCATATCGTACATAACAGCACAGAACATAAAGAACAAGATGGATCATAGGAATTTCAGTGATATAATGAAAGTATAGAGATAGAGACTCTTTATTATTGAGATAGTGACTCTTTACCAAAGAGATAGTGACTCTTTTTCAGAGATAGTGACTCTTTACCAAAGAGATAGTGACTCTTTTTCAGAGATAGTGACTCTTTACCAAAGAGATAGTGACTCTTTTTCAGAGATAGTGACTCTTTACCAAAGAGATAGTGACTCTTTTTCAGAGATAGTGACTCTTTGTGATATTTGTCAATAGCTTCACCTCAATAGATTTCAAAAATTATTGTGAAAAATTTTGGCTTTCAATAAAATAGTTTACCCCATATTTGTCAGTATTTCTTTTATATTATTTAGGAAAAGAAATAAGTTTGTTTTTAGTACAGTAATTTTCTGCAGGTTTATAAAAAATATAAATTAATATAAGACCACAGTTTAATGCTTTTGATTATTAAACAGGTGCAATAAAATAAATGTCAGATGTTTACAACAATTGAAAGAATCAGCAAAAATTTTAATATTTTACTAAGTTAAAGACATTAGTAAGATGTTAATTGATATTTTGTAAGAAATATTAATATAAGACGAGTAAATGAAAAGTCAAACATTATTTAGTATTGAGAAAAATAGAAGATGTTTAAGATCGGAGGAAAATTAATACGTGAGATTTAAAAAAGGATACGTAATTTCTTTCAATAAATAAATAAAAATAGAAATTTTTAATAAAAAATATAATTTTACCTGTGACAAATAAATTTCATTTTTTTATTTAATTAATTTTTAAAACACTAATGTAAGGAAAATGTAGTGTTTAAAACAATTCTCTTAGAAAAATAATATCTATTCGTAATTTGCAGTTAGCTGTGTCGTTGCTTAAAGTCTTTCATAGAAACTTTTACTTGATCTTTCAAAGTAAGGTCATAATGAATGCATCGATTTTTGTAAAACACACAAAGTGTAAATAATTCCAGGAATGAGCAAATAATTCTTTAATTTCTTTTATTGTCCTTAAGTTGATGAGGAAGGACGGTTTTTTTTTAATAAATACAAAAAAGTAAATTGGTTTATTTTTAACATTTTTCCAAAAAAGTAAGAATAGGGGAAATACTTGAGGTGGAAATCAATAAAATAATAAATTTGATTGATTTTTTAACTATAATGTGTTGACATGCACGATGGTGTAACTAAAATCTAGTATAGCTTTTAAGCCCATGAAAAGATTTCTTCGCTTTCTAAGTTGCTGAAATAATAGTATAAATTAGAATGGTTGTAACCCTGTAACAATAATTTAGCGTGATAATTCCATAAAAATTTATAAGTTCATTTAATAATAAAACAGTATTGCTTAATACATTTTTTAAAAAAAAAATATCGAAGTGTTCAAAAGTAAATATTAAATTAAGTGAACATAGGAAAACTGGATTTGTCCATTAAAATGTGTTGCTTTCTAAACTTTAATATTAGTTCTTCATAATTAATACTACCACCTAAAAAGTAAACTTTCTCCTATAAATTAAATAACGTAAATAAAATAAGACTGTCTTTTTTTAAAAACATGTTAAATATTTAAAAAGAATGGGAAAAGTTTAAAAATGTGTTATTTATCGAAAACATTTGGGTTTTCTCAAATTGCTTTATTATGTATGTGTAATATAATAAAATTTCAGAAAGTGTCTCATAATGAAATTTGGTGAATGATTTTAAAAAATGAAAGAAACATTAAGAAATGACAATTCACAATACTTTCCGGAGCAATTACGACAATTCTTCCTAAAAAGTAAGCCAAAAAATGTTTTCGTGCAAATAGATTAGAAGAAAAACCCTCTTAGCCAATTTTAAACTTTGTAAATTCCGCTTATTCTAAGTCATTTTTTTATATTTATGTTGAAATATAGTAGTGGTAATGAAATAAAATAAAATATAATATAATATATTATATATATATATATATATATATATAAAGAAGACACCTACAACTTTATGTTTGAATATGCAATTCAATGTATGGCACTTACATAGTTTCTATCCATGAAATGACTCCTTTTCATATGAGAATGTATAAAAATATAATAGAAATGGCATAAACATAGAAATAGGTATTTTTTAATAATATATATAAATAAACAGGAAATATAAGAATATAGTAATTTATATAGTTAGAATAGTTTTTAAGTAGTATTGTTAGTCAGTTATTAGTTTTATTAGTATACTTAGTATAAATTAGTAGTAGTATAAAGTTTAGATTTCGTTAAAAATATCAGAAAATCTATCTGCATGATTTGCTTAAAAATTGTAGCAGAAAAGAAAAACTTTATGAGTAAATGAAATAGACATTTAAATCCCTTCAGTCTTTTTAATAAAAACGAAAGAAAATTCTGAAGACACAAGAAGAAAGTTTTCAATTAGAATGTGAAATATAATGAAGAAACAGCACCAAAATAAAATCAATTACAATTTGTTGGAATTTCATCCAATTTTAATAAAAAAAAATAGCTCTAAAAATGATTAATTACTGTTATACAAAATTCTTTTGATAATAATAAAACTTCTCACTCAATCTTTCAATGCTTGAGGATAAAAAAAGGAAATAAATAGATTCATCAAAATGGTTAAACGTTGTTCTTTGCGTATCTTAAAGTTATTTCACATGAGAGATTAAATCCCTTTCAAGACATGTATAAGTATGCAAACAAAATCATAAAATAATTTTGGAGAAAATCAAAATGATCGAATTTCACAAAACGGTCTAAATGCGGCAAAAAAAAAAAAAAAAAAACTCGGACAATTTTTTTTGCCTCTTAGAATAGTTAGCAAATTTCCTTTTAATTTAAAAATTTTTTTTATCTACCACTTTAATAATAAAATATTCTTTAATATATTTCTTGGTATGTACTTTGACTTGCATGATTTTGGTAATGCCGAGCAAAAGATCTGCTATTTTAAAGTTGTTTCAGCAAGGGAAACGACAGTGTGAAATCGTTCGTTTGCCTAATGTATCTCGGCAAACAGTGTTGAGTCTGCCGTTTCATAGAGTTTGGCAATGGTGGTCGACGTCCAGGAAGTGGGCGAAAACACACTGTAAATACTTCAAGGAATCGTAAGGCAATCGAAAACAGAGTCCACAGAAATCCGAGGTTTCCATGAGATAGATGGATCGTGGCATGGGAATAAGTGACAGATCGGTGAGGCGAATAGCAAAACCGAAGCTTGGATTGAAGCCTTACGAGTTGCAAAAAAAAAAGTTCAGATTTTCACTGAAAAAAAACTAGAATGGATCCGAAGAAACCGAAAACTTTTGAGACGGGCCGCAAATCGGCACTGGGAGAGATTCCTTTTCACAGATGAGAAGCTTCTTACGGTTCAGCAAATTCATAACTCCCAAAAAGGATAGAATCTGGTCTGTGGACGCTCCAAGTAACTCGGCAATTGTTGAACATCGCCAATATCCAAAGTCGGTCCAAGTCAGGGGAGGAATTTGCGAAAGGAATTGCGCACCTTTCACTTTTGTGGAAGAGGGCGTTAAAATCAATCAAAAATATTACCAGAAGGACATTCTTGAAGCTGTTGTACTTCCGTGGGCCCAAAAGCGTTTCGGAAATGCAAATTGGACGATTCATTAAGACTCTGCACCAGCTCACAAGGCCACAAAGACACAAGAGTGGTGCAAGGAGAATTTTCTACACATGATATCATCTGAAGAATGACCAACCTACTCGCCGGATGTCAATCCCTTCGATTACAGTGCATGATCCGTTTTGGAGTCCAGGTCCTGCACTAAACCGCACAAAACTTTAGACTCTCTAAAGCAATCGCTTCTGTGGGAATGGGATAGATTAAAGGTAAGACTGAGGCCCTTCTTGAAAATTTTTGCAAGCGTTTGCGCCTCTGCATTGCTGCAAACGGTGGTCATTTTGAAACCAATTAAATTTATTTTTTGTACGAGTATACTCTTATTATTTGTTATATTTTGTTAATTTCTTAATTTTTTAAAAAATATAAAAAATTGTTTGTCCGGTTTTTTTGCCTCACCCTGTATATATTTACTTTGACAAATTATGTAATTAATATCATTTTTTGGATTTTAATTTTTTAAATTTCAGCGTATATAACTAAAAATATAATTATGAATGAAATATATTTAACTAAATCAAATCTTAATGGATTAAGCATTTTTTTTCCTAATGTAGAATTGATTTGTATTTGATCTCAGGCTCGTCGTAAAATTCTTACAACAGGTAATAGAAGATAATTTAAATTTCATTAAATAATATGGTCATTTCGATCAGGTTTTTTAAATATTTTTTAAACCATAGCATGATTAAATAATTATTAATGCTTTTCTTTTAATTGTCTTTATGTGGAATTGTGTGTTATATAGGGGAGGGGGGAAATCATAAGGAGAAGGGGTGCACATTCGATTAAATGCTGTGTGCGTGAAATATATTAACGAATAATATTTCATTCAAGTTGATATGTAATAAAAAAGTAATCAAATAAGAATTATCGTACGTAACCAAATATAATTATAATCTGACACTGAAGATTAGGTGGCCGCGGTATTCTAGTGGTCAAGGTAACGGACTCGTGGCTGGCGTGTCTTGAGAGCGAGCTTAGTACCACTGAAGACCCGCCGTGTAGGGGAGTAACGCACGTTAAATCTGTCGAGAGCTCAAACGTCCTTCCGTTGGTGTAGTGTGGTGTGGTAGTTAGGAGAGGGGTGCCAGCTCAGGTGTCACCTTCGTCATTTGACCATTTTTGGGTCTAGGTGAAGATGGGCTCTTCCAATGCATGGATTGGAGTTTCGTTTCAGGATCATAAGTAAAAAACCACGATTCGTCATACCTTATCCTTATTATACTTTTCAATAAGTTTTAGTCATATTCATTGGCATTCTAAGTGTCAGTGTAAACATTTTCACGAGTTTCTTGTTTTTCAGACGTGAGAATTGTAGTCATCCCTTCAATACACACTTTTTGGATGCCAACATTATTACGTGAAATTTTCTATGTGGATATTTTGTCAATTTCTACAGTCTCAGCAATCGCAAAAATAATTAACCGAAAATCAGATCGAACCAGATTACCATTTTTTTTTTGGTACTGCCATCTGTGTTTGACGTGAAATTGCGACCAGGGCATGAATCATCAATATCGTCTCGGCTCTTTTGAAAACGCTTTAACCACTCAAAAACACGTGCACTCAATAAACCGTTATTTCTATACACTTCTTTTGGTAAATTATAAATTTCATAAGCGGTGTGTTTCGAGTTTTATGTGAAATTTCACAATAGTTCGTTGCTCTATTGTTTGTTGAAAAAAATAACTCTTATGGAACGAAGATTATGGCTATACGGATTTGTTTACTGAAAGAAAAGGCACTGCATTCGAAAGAGAAAGTTTCATGCTAAAAAGATGGAGGTTGCTGGCGTTTGTCACATCAGTACCAATTTATCCATTGGGCGCTTGGGGACGGCACCCAGGGGCCTGGGCCTAGGATGGGCCCTGATAAGCTGGACGTAACTGATTTTCTGGTTATAAATTTCGATCCTCCAGTTCCAAGGGGGCTTGTAGATTTTTTGTGCCCAGGACCCGAAACTGGCACTGCGTCACATGCTTATTTTTTCTGTAGCAGCGTCAGTCTCAATATTTAATAGCCACACTTTGTAAATAAATAATAACATGGAAATAGAACAAATTTTTTTCAAAATCAGAATAAAAGTAATTATTAGAAATTCATTGTGCATATCTACGTAATAAAATAACAGAATGAATTTAATTTACTGTCCACAATTCATTTTCTCATGTAAATGATTTTTTAAAAAAAAATACTACTTTTAAAACACTTACCGCTGTTCAGAGTAATGTTTCTTCATGCAGAATTAGGTAAAATAATGAAGAACAATAAGCAGTAAATTACTTATAGTAAATAATAGAAAAGCATTTACATTTCAGGGAAATCTTGTAAAACATATACGTTCCATAAACATGCATTGTACCAGTAAAACCAGTAAAAGAGTCTGAGAATATTGCATTAATCGCATAAAGCAAATGGTTATTTAAGTAAATCATATCGCACTTCAAATGGGTTTTTGTGCTTACGGTTTATTAAAACGAGCCTTAATAAAACGGCATCAAAGAACAGTAAACGGATTTTTGTTTACGGTTCAAGAGAAATGGAGTAAAATTTGCATGACAGTACTAAAAAGTTAGTTACTTTCATAAAAAATTCTATCTAGAGCTATTGTCAAGAATCATGGTTGTCATATGGAATCAAATCACTAAAAAAAATACGGCATTTGTAGAGGAAAATTAACCATCAAAATCGTTTCCATAAAGTATGAACGATCTTCTGTATTTAATTGCATATAAAATATGCACTCTTTGAAAATATTTTCATTGATGTAACTTATTTTTCATTTAGCAGAAATGGGTCGTTTAATCTTTAAAATATTTTAATAGCTTTTCAAACAGTGGAAATCTAGGACCGCGCAAATAAATAATGCTAGAAATAGATAAAATCCATTCCGAAAGGAGTTTTTCTCGAAAATATATTTTCTTTGAGTCTTTCGTATTTTGTTTACCAAGACAGAAAATAACGCGGAAGAGTATAAATAGATTTATAAGTTTTATCTCACAGCTGTGGATCGAGTCAAAATGTACTTCTGTTTAGTGCCATTTCCTCTGAGAATAAATATGCCTCAGAGAAAAACACATCAAAGGGTCTCAGAAATATATCATCAAAGACTCTCAAAGATAAATAAATGGGCTATATTCTCAGAAAAATTATTTGGGGAATTCGTTCTGTGAAAAGAGAACATGCGTTATTATTGCCATCAAAGGTTTTCATTCTATTGATATGCCTAACTTATTTGTGTTTGTAGACGATACAAATTAATTATAAAGCAGATAAATAATTTTCAGCAAAATTTATTGCTCTACATTCGGATGAATGGAATATACTATGGCTATTATTTTTATTTATTAATAATAATAAATTGTATACTCTAGGGTGAATCGAAATTTTAAAAAAAAAATTCAAAATCTATCCAGGCGGAAAAGATGTTCTCAGTTACATAGATGAAAAGAAAAATAAAATTAAAAATTAGTTTTTAGGTTATATGCAGTCTTAATTGGAGTGAATTTTAAGTATTTGGTATCCGGACACGTTCAAAATGACCAAATTCAGTCAAAACAGATATTTTTGTTTTTTATTTTGTTGAATAGAGGAATATTTTGTTTTACAAAACATACTTTGTTTTTTATCTGCGTTACCTAGAGGCCAAGGGCTACAATCAATTTTATAAAATTAGAAAAACTGGAAGTGGGTCTTTGATCTACCAAAAGTGGGCATTTAAATTGTGTTATAAATGCACTTATAAAATCTTTTTGAACCTGATATATGTAAGAATAATTAAATTAGATCTGAAATTAAATCCCTAGAGCACTTTTAACTTTCTTTTTCGTTACATCTTCAAGTATTAAATTGATTACCCACTTCTAGATTGAAGAACATATGGCCTAAGCAGAACTTTTATCCCCGACCATTATTTTTTATTACCTCGTATGTCATGCTTAACTTTCAAATATATCTCTTCAATAAAAAGTGTACTTGAGAAACATCTGCCTATAAGTGGTCCAAGACTCTTATACAAAACGCGTGTCCGTTTCTCTCTTAGCAAGCAGACGCCGAAACGTTTTCGTTGAATAAAAACCGTTTTTACAAAATGCCTTGGTTTTGACTTATAGAGAATGTACTAAAATATTTCTTATTGTATGAATACGTTTTGAGTTATGGCATGTTATTTAAATAATAGTCTCATACAGAATGTCACATTTCTTATAATGTTTACTTAATCAACTCTAAAATTTTCAAATTTTAATGAAACATTAAAATTTTAGTACATTTTCCAGATAAATGCATCTACTTTGTTTTAGTAATACTTTTACTGATATAAGTTTATTACTTTTTTTTGTAAGTGCTTTGAAGTTTTTGAAAAATTATGCTAAAATTTCACTTATAATTGTGTTTTTTTGTAAAATTTAGATACTTTTTAATATATTGTTAGTTAAAATATTAGTATTTATTGGTATTGATTCCTAAAAAAACATTTTAAATGTTTAGTTAAATTATCCTAACGTGTTTAGATACCTTAAGCTTTTTTATGGTAAAAAGATCAAAGCAATACCTCTTAAAGAAAAACATGCATTTTAATACTTATTAAAAATTATTGTCATGGAGGAAACATATGCAATGGTTGCAAAAAAAAAAAATTTAGGTACGTTAAAGAGTTTCTTTCGTATAAATATTAAAATTTTTTTAAAAAAAACTACTGTTGAATTTAAAATGCGCAATGAAGCACGAAGACGGAAAAAAAACTCAAATCGGACTGATTCCGCAAAGCGGGGAGAGTGAGCTGGGGTAATGAAATTTGGTAATGTGCATTGTGCTATCCACTACTCAGTTCTCACTTATCAATAAACATCGTTTTGGGTATTTATATTGTAGAAAAATGAATTTATTTTGAATCTAAAATCTAACCGTAATTAAGTCTTTTCCATTTTTTTTAAAATTCAACATCTTGTGGCAAAATTAAATTTTGGTACTTTTAAAAAAATATTTTTTTTTAATTCCATACCATAGAACAGGGGAAGAGACCACTATCTGATAAAAAATAATTATGCGTGGCACTTCAAATTTTTCCGTCAAAAGAAGATATGGAAAAGGTGAAAAAATGTTACTTATAAGCTTAATATGGAATTTGTTCGGAAACAGCACATTATTTATGCAAGTCTTAGTGTATAAATTAAAAACATAATAAATAAGACAAAAGTACAAACTTCAGGTTTTATTTTTAATAAACTTTTTGCAGGTTCAATCACTTAGTTTAGTAATAAAATAGAAATGAGTAACTCAAACATTTAATTCTAATAAATTATTACTTAACAGCTAGCACTGCTTAATGTGTGTGTGACTTTTTTTACCAAGTCATTTATTTTAGGATTAGTTCTTGAAGATGCTTATAAATTTAGAATGTTTTAGGTGCATAAAAGTTAATTTTAGCGATGTTTTGATTTTATTATGTTCATTTTAGTTTTCTAAAATTATTGGTAGAATTATTGCATTTGTTCACAAACATTTGCTGATCCGAACCTTATAACAACATCTTACAACCAATTAGTTTAAATGTGGAAAAACTTCTTGTTGTACACATTTCCAAAATTCAGTATAATTCGTATCACTTAAAGTTAAAACAAGTTCTTCACATTTACATTTCAGTGTAGTATGATGCTGTAGATCAATAATTTTGATTTAAATATCAGATGGGTTATAATTAACATGTTGCATAGAAATTTAAAAAAAAATTGGGGCCAGTTGTTAATATTTTTTTTTATCATCTTGAAAATGTTCAAAACTTTGGACAGAATTAATCTTGAGAAATGGATGCTAAATTTTAAAATATGTCATAGCACAGAGCATTATTAACTTTCGTAAAAAGTTCATGCATTTGCATGAAATGTGTTAATCCTTTTCCTACCAAATCAAGACAAAAATCATAGGTTTATTCACACAAAAAGATATATGACCAACTAGGGTAAAAATCAATCTTTTTTTCCTGTATATATTTTTAAATGTAAGTTATTTAGATGTTCCATAATATATATCGGTAGGGGGGAAAAGCTACATCCCATAGCCACTAACTTCCTTTTTGAGTAGCAAGCACTCATGGGACAATTCATTGTTTTCTTCCAAATAGTTTAAAAGAAACTCCCGCAAATACCAAAATCTTCCCTTTGGAAAAACAGTGAAGTGTTCTCTACATGATAATTTTCTGTTGTAATTCATTTAAGTGTATTTAAAATAATTTTTGAGGGTTTTATTTATTTATTTTTGGGGTCTCAAATAACTGCATTTCAATAAAATTGTAAAAAAATGTGTTTTTTATTTTTATGTTTTAAGTTTTTAAAAATTATTCATTAAATCTTTGCATGCCACTGTTACAATTTTGCCGTGTCACAGGTTGGCCATCTCTGCTATAGAAAATTATTTCCGAATGGGTAGGTTTCGGTTAATAATAATTTCATTTCTTTATAGAATCGTGATCTACCTTATTGTATACTATTTGAAATTTATTGTTTAATGATTTTTAGTTTTATTGAATTTATGTTAAAATTTCCTTCTCTTTTTATTTAAGTTGTGTTCAGTTTTACGTCACCTTTTTAAAATAAATCGTAATCCTTTGAAAAATTAATTGAAATCTCGAAATGTTTCACCATCAATGTAAAATTTTATTCAGGTGTGTTAAAAATTTTTAAAAATAGTTTTTCGTTCTAATCTTTTTTAAACTCATCAAATTAAGGTCACTATGACTACACTTGGAAACGTGATTTTGAAAAAAAAAACCTTATAAAAGAATTATTTTTTTTATATATATTTAGTGTCAGTTGTGATTCACAATATACATGTGCAATAGTTTTAAGAATATTGTTACAAGATAAAAATATTTAAATACAATTTTTTGGTAAAAATGAAAAAAATAATGTCATATTCTTTAAACATTCCCCTTTCATGAAAAATGCTTCGATAATAATAGTATTTGGTTGATTAATAATTAGCTGAAGATGTAGAATTCAGACTTTTATATTGTGGTAGGTCTATCTCCTACTCAACAATATTCTCCTCTGGACGCACTTGGTTGCTGAAGATGATTATTTATATTTCATGTTAAACTAACATTAGTATTTTCCCTATATATAGCTAGAATTTCTATATGAGTGTCTTTCAAACTTTCAATGTTTGCGACTCAATATTCTCAATCATTATTTTCATCGCACCCCTCCCCCCTCTACACAATAACAATATATTGAATTCAATAATACTACAATTTGACGCAATGGCTACAATACGACTTTAAGTGCCACCGGCATAAATAAGCGCCTCGCTCAGCAAAGCAATAATTGCCCCGGACGTATATATACGTCTTTCCAAAGCACAATTTTTTCTGTGCTGACCATCCATATAATTATTCTGAAGACTTTTTAGTGCAATTAAAGGACATTGACAGCGTTTGCGAAGGATTTACTCATTTCAGAGGATATGCCTATTGCTTCCTTTTCCCTCTCCTCCCCAATATATCACATACGCTTGCTTACATGGAAAACAGTAGCATTGGGGAGCGAATCGCGTAACTTTTAATCGGCTGTTAAAGGATTAATTATAAACCGTACAAATTATCAAAAGTGCTAATTTTTGAATATAATTTTACATATGATAGTCCATGGTAATGCCTTTTCATATACAAAATTACCCATGGTAATTATTAAACTTGTTCTTATTTTAGTATTGTTAAATTAATTATAAAATGCATTGTGCAGTACTGATATCAGTGTATTATATCAGTCTTAATGTGTATTTCATTTTTTATTATGTCAGAATGTATTTTTTTAATTTTTGTAAATTAGTATTTTTTTAAAATAATCTTTTGTTTTTGACTTTTCAATATGCTCGCACTTCCCTTGTAGAGTTATTACGCCTCCTTGTGGGGTGCGCCCTACAGTTTGAGAAACGCTGTTCTATACAGAACCTGAAGTAAGAATTTTGAAACATTCACTTCATTTTTACAAAATACTTTTACTTTATTTTTCACTTTATTTTTACAAAACAACGAAATAATAAGTGCTTTTTTAAAATTTTCTTAACTTCGATATATTAAAATACGAGTAAATTCATTTCCAAACTATATATATCCAATCTTTGTATCATTTGTTTCTTGAAACTTGTTTATGTTCATACACACAATTCCCGTGTTTACTTCATAACAGAAACATTTATTCCGTGTTGAAATTTTCCTGTGTGCTTTTTTTTTAATATACGGTTAGTTATTTATAAGTTGTTTTTCACATAACGGTGAATCCAAAGAAGATGAGGGTAAAGACTTGAAATTAATATATTTTCAATAAAAGAAGCTTTCTTTGAAATTGCAGCTGGTGGTGCAACATCTCTATTTCATGGCTTCTCATTTCAGAAATCACCTAAAAGAGAGGAAGAAAGAAAGTTGACTAGAAAGGTTTCCATGGAAACGATCTGAAAGTGAAACGGATGAGACAATGACAAAAAAGAAAGAGTACTAAAAGAAAAAAGTAGACATAAATTAAGCTAACCAAAAAACTAATGTAATTTTAAAGGTTAATACCTTACACCAGTGGTCTCCAAACTTTTTCAATTCACGGAAGCCCTAGAACTTGAAGGTGTTTTTGTAGAACTCTTAGAACTAGAAAGTGTTTTCGTGGAATCCCTAGAACTAAAAGTATTTTCGTGGATCCCCATTCCATACTCATACTTCGAGGAATATATCTCAAAATAATTTTTAAAGTAGTTCAACATGTTATGGACATTTTTATGTAAAGGCGATTAAAAAGTATTGCATTTATTAATAAAAAATTCTAATATAATTTTTTAATATACTTTACTCATTAATAATATTAATTTGTGATCCAAGTGTCACCTATCCATGCATTATATTTGGTAATTGGGATATGCACTAGATTTTTTTCTCACAAACTGTTGGTCTAGGTCTATTGGGTTTAAATGCAATCGCATTATATATCCGGAATTTAATTTGTTTTTTTAGCCTCTTTCGTTGAGAAATATATTTCACTTAAACGCAATGTTCTGAATGGCATTAAAATGTTTATAGCAGTGTGAGTAATCCTGTGTGTTTGGCATGAATTTGCAACCTGAAATTTATAAGCTGTTCTTGCTTCAATTTAGATTTTAACATCGAATCTGTTGATATGTCGGTAAGCAGTTTCCTCTCCTTCTTCATATGTCTTTTCTCAACAAATGCAAAAAGATACATTTTCCATTAGAAAACAATTTAGTTTTGCAAGACATTATGCCAACGAGTATAAAATTATCTCTTGGAACCCGAGATAGTAAACAATAGAATATTCATAATCTAATAGGAAGTATATATATATATAAAAATAAAACATTTTAATATTCTTTTATTATAGTAATAGTTTAAAAAGTGTTGCAAAATAAGGTAATTATATATAAATAAAATTCTTAGCGTTAATGAATGGGGTGAATTTTAGACACTTGTAACCATACAAACTTTAAAAAGAATGTGGATTCATTCTGCATACATATTTATTTCTTCTCATTTTTTTATTGTGACTCGTGGAACCCCTGGGTATACTTTGTGGAACCCCAGGGTTCCGTGGAACACAGTTTGAAGACCACTGCCATACAACAACAGTTCTTAAACTGTGGTCCGTGGCAGGGGCGTAGCTACCACCGTATCAGCCGTATCAATGATACGGGGCTCCCAAGCTACAGGGGCCCCAACATATGTAACTACAGTCCCATTAATAGGGCTCCCATATTTAAAAAAGGCCCCGAAGGAATGTTGATACCAGGCCCTCTCAGCGCTAGCTACGCCAGTGATAGGGGTCCTGCGCTTTTCCTGAGACCCCACGAAGGTCTCACATTTAATGTTAATACGTCCCCTTTTACAGACACTGAAATACCTTAAAGAAAAAATTAAAACATTTGCTATCCTAGACTTGGTCACTAAATCACCCCCTGTTAAAAATTCTACAAGAACAAGCATTTCGATTAAAGATATTAATTCAGGTTTTTTTTATTGTTTGTAACTACAAAGATTAGATGTGTTTTCCGTTTTCTTAAAAAAAGAAGTATTATATATAAAAAAGTCCGTATATATACAAGTAGAGGAGACAGTCTTAGGATTATTAAGGTACCTTTAAACCACTCAGCCAAGTCAAAGCGCCTTTCAGGAAGTCAAACAGGACTATTCAAAATCTACGTGGTCCACGATGTTAGGGTGATCAAAAAGTTTAAGAACCACTACCATTCTCTAATTTCATTATCTACCTCTATTGTCTTTTCATTTTTTTAGTTTTGTTTTACATGTACGCATATATTGGTATTTTTCATTTTGTTTCAGTGTACTATTATATTGAAGTTACCATACAATATTTGTTCATCATCCAATCACCATTATCTATTCGTTTCTTGATTTACATATACCAAATATTGGTCCATATATATACATTTATTCATTATATATAAATACGCTAGAATAAAAATAGACAGTGTCTTAGAGGGAGGAAGGGTTGGTCGAACTGATTTTTTAAAAAAAAGAATTTAAACAGAAAAGTTTATTTAAGATATGAGCATTCAACTTTATTTCAATGGCACTGTTACAACACTGGTTGTCATCGGTTTGCATCTTTCGCGCAGAAATGGAACGTCTTCGAAATTACCCATAATTTGCGCTGAACATCTAAAATTTTTTTTATTTAACATAATTTTAATAAACTAAATTACATTCACACATTTAGTTTGTTTCGTGAGGGGAACTAGATATCATTGGACTTTTTCTTTTGAATAATTATTTATTATTAAAATAAAGATAGACGAATAGGCCATTGAAATACAAGGAAGTTATTAAGCTGAAATTTATATTGACAACCAAGATAAAATAACACCATTATACTTCAGCCAACCAGTTCAAACATTTTGAAGGATAAGATTCTGATGTTCTGTTATCACTCCTTGTGGTATTGAATGATCTTCTAAGAAATATAAATTTAGTAATCCATAGAAAATCTTATTTCATTGGACCTCGAATTAAAATCCAGCATTTTAAATATCATTTATCTCAAACAAATATAATTTAAAGTAAAGTAATTAACATTCTTGTAATTTTTCACAAAAATCACATGATTATTAAAGTAGAAAATATTTTTTTATCCGTTAAATATAATTTTACTATTATTTCTATAAAAACACCAGCACATCATTCAGGTGTTTAAATCACAAATAATTTTCGTAAGAACTTTCATCATAAAATAAACACGAATATTTCAAGAAATTGTAGCCATTTTCAAACGTTTCATTCACTTTCTAATTCATTAATCATTTAGAATCATAGCACTATGTAATAAAAATATAAAGAGGTGTTGTAAGTTGTTGAAGAATGTAGAAATGTGTCATTTAAAAATAAATAAATATTAGTCTTTCATTTCCAATACTTCTTTTACTATTAAGCAACGCAATGACCATTCTGTAACATACACAGGACTTCGACCTTATGTATCATTCGTCTTATTGATTGAAGAAGTTCTATAAAATGTATTTCTCTCAACAGTTCTATTAATTGAAAAGTGCGAAGATGAAGACAGCTGAAAATATGGTAAATTTTCAAATCAATCATTCTAAACAGTTTAGATTCTACAGTAATCAATTCAGCTATTAACCTTTTGTGGCCTTGGAAGATTATCATCTATATGATCTGCAAAGTAATACGGTATGGAATCTGTAAACCTATTGTGCAATGGCTTTTGTTATATCGGAAGGGAAAGGTTAATCATCAATCTTTTGTTTTTGACCATGCCATATCATAATTGTTTCATACTGTAAGGGTGAAGAAAACAAGTCAGGGACCAGCTAACTATATTGGCTCGTCATCTAATAGACGATATTCCTCAAAAATGAAAGAGTCCTGCTAGTTCATGCAAAGAAGTGTAGTTCCGATAATGCACGTTTAGCCAGTTGGGAAATCACGCCAAAGCTAGTTTCCAACAATGGAAATATAGCAGAAAGGGACAAGAAAAGAGGACCCGCTACATTCGTAGAATATGATGTCTCTTGTATTGCAACATGCTTCTCATCTTTATATGGCAAATAATCACCACTAAATTTAATTTTCTGTATGACAGTGAATGGTTCCTTGGGAAGTATTTTCCCACCCTAAAATTTAAATGAGAAAACGTAAACTTCAGCAAAATATAATATATTCTCTTAAATGCTATTATGAATCATAATAAAACATTAAAAAACTGCGAGAAATTCAAAAGAGAAATAAATGGCCCACGAAAGGGTTAAATTAATGTATTACTGAAATCAGAACAATCATGTGTCATCATTGTTTCACGATATAATTAACTGCAAATGTTATTGATCATGCTTAAATACTTAGCAATTAAATAATATAACAAATGAATTAAAATAATAAGTATTGAAATGTGTAAAGGCTCTGCAGGAGAAATTTTTCTAGAAAATTTTAAGATATATGGATTGGCACATATCGTGGAATATAATTCGAGAAACAGCTATGCCTTTTTTAATTTATAAAATTATTTGCATATAACAAACAGAATTAATTTGGTTACATCTGTAACAATGAGAGGAGATATATATATGGTATATATATATATATACAATTTTAAGTAATATGCATTTAATACTCAGAACTGAAAGCAAGGTACATAAAGAGTTGAAAATATGAAAACGCTTTTTCCAAACAATGTCAGTGCAAATGGAATACACTGTCATACCCATTCCTCATTTTCTGTAAAAAATCACCTACACTCCACAGAAATTCCATAATGGTACGTCAGATATAATGTAAAAATGCTTTGCATTTGAGCTATTCTTCTTCTCCTGATAGCTACTTTTCGTGCAGAAAATGCATTTTTAGAACAAAAATATGTACAAGTGTAAAACATTTGAAATACATTGGAAAAAAAGCTATGTTCCAAAATCAAATCAAAATGTACCTAATTTAAATCGCCAAAATTACCTAATTCACCATATGCATTACAACAAATTTTTAAAAAAAACTGTTAACAGGCAATTTATGCATATTTGAATATTTAAAAGTTCTTAAAAAATATATATTAACTGAATATACTAATAAAATGTTAAACTACATCATCATTAAGTCTTGTAAAGTTAAATTGTAGTCTGCAAACATTTATGTTCAAGATAGAGCTCGGTTCTAATTTGAATTTATAGAATGCTTGGAGAAATGAAACAGAGAGATTTATTTACATAATATTTAGATTTTGGAAGCTGTAATAATGAGTTTCTGATAAGTAACATTTTCTTTTCTATAACTTTTTTCACGCACTAATACCATTCCATAAAAATAAAGTTCTGTTATCTGTTCAATTATTACGAAAATTATAAAATATAACATAGATGCTATATGAACCGAATCACCGATTAAAAGTTACGTTATTTTGCTCTCCAGTGGCACCTGTTTTCATGATAACATGTATGCATTGCATTCAGTGGAAAAGAAACTTTTTTTCTGAAATAAGTAAACTTTACGGAAACACACGCACACTACTATCAAGGTTATTTTATTGCATTCAAAAATTTGAATAATTCATCATTAAGAACTAAAGAAAAGAATTGGAGCTGAAAGACGCATACATCCGTCCACGACACATAACACACCGTTGCGAGACGTATATACGCCAGTAGCAAACTAAGGGTTGAGATATTTACGTCGTCTTCGCCAAAGGCGAACACATAAAAAGAATCGCAATCTTACCAAGAATAATAAAACATTAGAATACTTTATTTATACGTATTTAATCCAACATTTTATTAAAATACCCATTTTAAAAATACTATTTAAAGAGTATAGCCAGAACAATGTCTTTTTCAATATTTGTCTCAATATTGACTCCATTTTCACAATTACAACATGATTTAAACATTAAGAAAACATTTTCTCTCTACATATATTTTTGTTGAAAAACCGTTCAAATTTTAAAAAGTAAATCATAATTTTCAAACAGAATACAGTTGATTTATTTTATCATCATCTTTAAATTCCTAAATGCTTTAAATTTACATTTACGCAAAATCAGGTAGGTTAATTTTGTTGTGGATAATAAACTTGTTTACATTTCTTAGTATAATAAATCAAAATACTGGCTGGCGATTCAGTAAAAGAAAAATCTTCTGAACGTAGTTTTATTTTCTGAAAGGTAATTAATTTTATTTGTATACACAAACAAATAAAAAAAACACACACACGAATTAAAGCAATGAATCACAATATAGCATGCACTAACAAAACAGGTTTAAGAGGTTGCATAGTAGAAAGTCAATTTAAATAATTAATTAAATCACGGAACGAGAGAGTTAAGCCCCTTAGTACCTTTAATTAGAAAGAATGATAAAGCAAAATAGATTAGAAACTCTCAATTAATTGCTATTCAGAGGGCCGAAATAGTTAAAAAATTATTTTACTAACAATGTGCAAGCGTTTAAACAAATGCAATGATACTGAAATTTCTAACAATGCTTGCTTCGTCCGAAACCTTCGAAAGATTAAGTCAAAAAATTAAGTAAATATGTTTTGTTTTGTCTTAAATATTTTAAAATATTGTTTTATTAATTATTTTGTATTGGATATATTAATTTTCTTCTAGGCGGCATCAGTCATCAGCCAGAAGTTTGATGTACCATTTAATTCAAACTAAATTCTGAACTGAACTGAACTTAGTGGCGCAACAGCCCATGAGAGTCAAGGCCTGCTGTGCCTATCTCGCCAGAACTCTTAGGCACTGGGGTGCAGGTGCGCAGATACGGGTCAAATGGTCAATCTGACCCGAAGACCCCTTATTCGTCAGCGTTAATACTAATTTATCAACCCATAGAAGGGATGAAAGGCTGAGTCGACCTTGCCCAGACCAGAATTTGATCCCCGGACCTGTAATGTGGAGGCGCGAAACACTACCACTCAGCCATTGAGCTCAAATTGCTCACCCGCTAAAATTCAAACAAGTTTATGAGATCAGCAATGCAAAGCCTGACGGTGCGAAATAACGAGAATCAAATCCACTGTGAGATAAGAATTTACGCAAAACACAAAATTTACGACATATCATCTGTTGTTTCTTTATATATGATACTTCTTAACATATACAACTACACTTTATATCATAAGTATCATGTAAACTGTAAATAAAAACATACTGTCAGGTATCTATATATAAGCGAGAAAGCGACTCACTACTGACCGACTGACTGACTAATCACGAACCTCTGGAACTATTCAAATCCCATAGGATCTTGAAATTTGGTGGATATGTTTTGATAGAGTAGACATCAGCTACGAAAGGATTTTCCAGCCTGAAACGCAAGGCGTTACGGGGTTACGGTTTTAATAATAATTGTGTCCATGTTTACCCATTGATACAATCTGAAATTGCAAGCGGATTCTCAGAGAGAGATCCGCTACAAAATGAGCTTGTTAAAAACTTCAAGTGGCGTTGCAGGCTTAGGGGTTATAGATAATTATTTCTATTTAAACTATTTGACGCACTGTCTTTAAATTGAAATATAGACTTTCAGAATATCGATCAGTTACAAAACGGTTTTGTGAAACAGATTTCTAAGTGAACAGGAGATTAAGGGGCGTATGATAACATATCCGTTTTTAATATCACCCACCGTTGAAAATTCAGAAAGTTTCTTTCTGGAGTAACATCCGCTACAAAATGTTTGAGAGAGACCACCCTAAGGGTATGGTGGGGCGGGGTTTTAAGGCGTTATAAATTCTATTTTTAAGTTACACGTACAGCTCTGAACTTAGTAAGCACATTCCTCCATAGGGTAGAGATAATGTTGCGGGTTTCGTGGAAATTGCCCCTGCCATGCTGATAGGACTTAAGGCGTTATAGATAATTATTTCATTTTTAAACCATATTAGACGCACAGCCTTATATTTGATAAAGATATTTTCCATAGAGTAGAGATCGCCATAAGAAGGTTTTGTGAAAACATACCCCAGTGGTGTTGCAGGAATAAGTGGCGTAAGAGATAAATATTATCGTTTTAAACTATTTGACCTACCTGCTTGAAAATTGGTAGAAATGTTTCTTTCATGGAGTAAATATCCGCTACAAACGGGTTTGGAGAAATTGACCCCCAAGGGGTGTTGCAGGGGGTTAAGGGCAGATATAAATAATTATTTCTTTTTTTAAACTATTAGACTCATAGTCTTGAAATTTGGTTAGCAGATTCCTCTCATAGGATAGAAATACACTGCAAAATGTGTTTGTGAAAATCAACCTTAGGTGGTGTTGCGGGGGTTCAAGGGGCGTTATTGATATTTTTTTTGCATTTTTAATTAATTGGACGCACAGTCTTCAAATTTTGCTAAGCAGATTCCTTTCATAGAGTGCAATTCCCCTACAAAATGGGTTTTGTGAAAACAGACCCAGAAAGTGGCGTTATAGATACTATCCCCATTTTTAAACAATCAGACGTACAGTCTTGAAATTTGATAGCAGATTCCTTTCGTAAAGTAGAGAACCGCTACAAAATGGGTTTCGCGAATATCAACTACTAAGTTTAATTCGGGAGATTAGAGGCGTAATCGATAAATATTTCCATTTTAAACTACTTGATCATCCTGCTTGAAAATTGGTAGGCATGTTCCTTTCATGAAATAGAGTTCCTCTAACAAAGAGTAAAATGAAAATTGACCCGAAAGATGTTTGCGAGGGGTCAAGAGGAGTTACAGAAAAAATTCCTGTTTTTAATTGTTAGACCCATATACTTGAAATTTGTTAAGCATGTTTCTTTTGTTGAATAGGGATCCACTAAGAATAAATTTTAAGCAAATCAAGTTCTGGGGGGTTGCAGGGGTTACTGGGACGTATTGACAAAAAAATTACTTTTTTCGAGCTACAAGGACTATAATAATGAAATTTGGTTTGCATTTTTCTTTTGTTGAATTGAAATCCGCTAAGAGCGGTAATTTTGGAAAACGGCTCACAACGGGATTACGGGGATATTTATAATAAATTTTGCTTTTTTCTGTTAGCTTTAGACTTGAAATTTGGCTTGCATGTTCAATTTACGGAGTAGAGATCCACCGAAAATTGGTTTTGCGGGAATCCACTTGGTTTTTGAGTTACGAAAGAGCAAACATCATTCTATGCTTAAATTTTAGAGATTTTTAGAAAATACAAATTAGATGAGTTCTGCCCTTTTTTTTATCAACAGGTGACAGTTACAGGTATAAGTATATTTTTCAATTCAATCGAATTCTTAATGCTAGGACTTAGATATCAATAATTTATACATATATATAAGCAGTAAAAATTTATAAAACATCATGAAATACCCAGCGAAGCGGGCGGGTAACAGCTAGTATTGGATGAAATCTTTTGAAAAAAATATTGATACATTAAAGGAGATTACTACAGAAGAATTTATAATTCCAAGTAACATCGTGGGGTACACAAAATCATGCTCATTTTAAAATGCGAGGCGTGTCAGGAAAAAAAAGTACCGTTTTGGAAAAACTAGAAAAAAAAAACTTTATTAATACAAATTTTATTTTTAGTTGAAAGATCATGCCGTAAATTATTTTTTTTCATACTTACCACCATTTTTTAGACATTTGGCATATCAGGAAACCCACTTAACTATACCCTCTTCAAAAAAAGATACCGCTAGTGAAGACAATCACTATTTTTTTAAACTTAGCACAAAGGACTGCTATTGTGAACCGTCTGTTTTCACAAATGTTCTCATTCTCTTTTTCAGCCAAACCATCATTAACAACAGAAGGCAGCCTACCAGTGGCATAACGGAGAATATTAGGATCCCTGCAAAGCCAAGACTTTGGCGGGAAGCCTTATAGTACAAAGTATTTTAAAACCATAACATCAGGCTTTGGGTTCCCTGGAATCCTGCCCACTCGCCCTTCAATGCGGGGGTGTACGTTAAGCCTCCCTCCCACTCCATGCTTCGACATGAAAATTGGCGAGCCCATCACTGAAATGTCAAACCAGTGATGGGCTAAACCAGAGAGAGAGAGAGAGAGAGAGAGAGAGAGAGTTTGGGCTCTTCTCACTATTTGCATCACTCATTATTTCACCATACATCTGCACAAGTTAACGATGAATTTCAAAGATCTTAACCCGGCACTTCTCGCGCAGGGTATGTCATACCCAACATCTAACTTTTTTCAAGATTCTATCTAAATCTTTTCTGGGAAAGGAATGGTTTTTTGTGTAGCTAGCTGACTTTAAGGTCATATCTTTTGAGGGATAAAACTTGTAGGAGATTTCTAAATATATATTTTTGGATACCGCCTCCTCGGGTATATCATACCCTGCGCGTGAATCGCCGTTACAGTTCTAAATGCATGATCGTGCCTTAAAATCTTTCTCATGAAGTGGTACATTGTTGTAGTTATGATGCAGAAATGTGATATTTACAGTATTTAATAGATGTAGAGTACAAAAGTACTATTGGATGAAGAAATTCTCTTTGCAGGGAAGATGAGGAAGAATTAAATGATGAACTGTATAATAGCAAGCATGATTCCTCTACTGAAATTTGTCCAGATAATTTAACTGAGGAAGCAATTATCGTCCTTGATAAAACGACCACATCATATTCAATGGCTAGAAAATGTAATCATTAGTCTATGACAAACTTTCTTGTGTTGTTGAACGTCGTGACAATAAATGCGCAAATTATTTTGTTAAGTTCTCAGAAACCACCTACTAAACATGGAACCCCTCGCTGGTTTCTGAAGTGTTTTAGATTTAGATTTACAGAAGAATGTAAAGAATGTAGAAACCCCAAAGTAATGCATTGACGAAATTTAAAAAAAGGAAATTACGATCCAGTGAAAACATTGAGCTTCCTGGAGACGAAGACTAAAGGAGTGTATAAACAATGTACTGAATGCCTTAATAAAAAGAACAGAAAAATTAAATTTACACGTGGAAAGTGTAATAAACATATTGTAATTCCAACTTTTCTTTTTTCTTTTTATTTTTCGCCTATGTATGCAAATTTTTCGGTAAAAAAAGAATGTAAACACCCTTGGGTAAAATACCCTGCGCGTGAAATTCCGTTTGATTTTTTTCCCACGAGGAATGCCGGGTTAACATTCCTTGTGTTCAAAAAACGGATTACACAATGCACTGAACAATCGGCGGGATCGGCAATTGTCTTAAAACGTTTTGAACACTCACTAACTTGTGCAAAAACATCACATTCTGGCTGTAATGGTGTCACTGGACACACAATCTGCAATACTACCAATACGCGCGGTTGCGGTAGAACGAAATGGTACTTAATTTCTGACACGACATGTTCACAGTATGAAGAGTTTTTAACACGCTTTTATAAGCTTCACTTGTATGTACTGGAATCTTTGAACTCGATTTTTACCAACTTTAAAAGGTCAGATTAATTCGAAATTTTGCACACTTGTCAAAGACAGATGACAATACAAAATTTTCATAATTTTGTTTCATTGTCCTGATCAGGATCATCAGGAATAACGCTTTCCAGATTTGGCGACTAACTCCAGATCCCATTTCTAGATATGGCGACTAAAAGATAAATTTACAACCCTGAAGCAAAAACGCCAATGAGTATTTCAGATTCTAAAAAAAAATGACGCATTTAAGATTAACTCATCAGTGAATAAATGATAGTTTAAAAAATTAAAAATAAACTATAGTTTAGAAAACTAAAGAACATGCTTTATAGTTAATCGAACTAAAAAGTAAAAAAATAATAATTCTTAATAATACACTAACTCTACATTTCGTAATAGAACTAGTAAGAAATTATAAAAATTGATATTAGCACCCCACGCTTTTACCCCAATGACATTATTTTTCTCGTTAATCATTTTATTCTTATATTAAATTTTTTTTTTACTTTTTAGTTCAAATAACTATAAAAGTGTGTTTTTTAGTTTTTCTAAACTATAATTTATTTTTATGATTATTATAATAAATTATCATAAATTTAAAAATTTGATAATAATTTCTTCATTAATTTAATTTTAATTCATTCAACAATATTACTATGCGACTTCAGAGCAGTGACTCCGGCTTAACACAATCCATTATTTCTCATTTTTCTTTCATTCATTCAAGTGTGTGAGTTTACTTTTGACGAAAATTTAAAAGAAAAAATAAATCTTCATATTTAAGTTTTCTGATAGAGCGAAAAATGCTGATATTTTAAGGGATTCTATTACATAAAAGCGGGATTGATGTTAATAATGTTCTGTCTCATATTTAATAAACAAATAACTGATGCCAAGTAGTGAAATTTTTACCGAAATTATAAAGAAAAACAACGAGTCAATAAATCCAATAAAAGTATATACTATATTTATAATGTTATATCCGATTTTAACCCAGCACCACTCGTGCAGGGTGTGCCATACCCACTGTCTAACTTTTTACAACGCTCCTGCTAAATCTTTTTTGGAAAATGGATGATTCCTGGTCTAGCTGACTTTAAGATCATAACCTTCAAGGGGATCTAACCTGTCAGCGAATTTTTAAGATAGATCTTTGGATACCACTCCCTCGGGTGTGTCACACCCTGCGAGTGAAGTTGTTACATTTTTTAATACGTGAGTACGCTTTAAAATCTTCCTTATTCTATGGCGAATTATTGTAGTTATGATGAAGAAATGTGATATTTAAGTAATTTAATAAATTCAGTATTTAATAGATATAGTACACAGTATTTTCGGATGAAGAGATTCTCTTCGCGGTGATGATGAGGAAAAATAAAATGACGAGTATAACAGCAAGTATGATTCCTCCACTGAAATTGATCCAGATTTAGAAAAGGGAGATACTGTTGAAAATAAATGTTTTATATGTAGGGACACAAAAACATTTGAGAAGAATGTAATATTAAAGGAGATAACTGGTACACATCTTATCCACTTTCAGATGAATTTTTGAAAAAAAAAAAACTATTGCTGGAACAATATAAGAGAAAATAAAGAAGAAATTTCAAAATGTTTAAATTTAAAGAAGTTTACTCCTAGTTTAGTTTTACTCCTTTAGTTTGAAAAAGATACAGATTAAAAAAAAATTAAGATCGAGTGAAAACATCGCACTCACTCACGACGTATTGAAGTGTATAAACAATGCACTGAATGCCCTTATAAAAAGAACAGAAAACTAAATTTATGTGTGAAAAATGTAATAAACATGTTGTACTTCCTACTTTTTTCCTTTTTAACCTTTGTATATAAATCTTACGGTAAAAACACAACGTAAACACCCTTGGGTATGATACACCCTGCGCGAGAACTTTAGGTCGGTTTTTTCACGCGAGTCATGCCGTGTTAAATACTGTATGAAATTAGATTTTTAAAAGAATCATTTTGACAAAGAAAAAAAAACCAGAAGAAAAAAATATACATGTCCTGAAAAAATGTCTGTAATATTTATACTGAGTAAAAAGAACAACTTGAGATTTTAAAATCAATGCGACATTTCCCCGTTTTTCCCAGTACAACAATCATTGATTACTAAAGAACAGATTTTTTTTTAATATTTGGTTTCTCATCCAAGAAGAATGGGGTCTCATTAACAGAACCATAATCCCATTTCAAAATGAAATTGCTTACGTGTCCGCCGGTACCAGTTACATCGTATTACATAACAACAGACAACGATCTCTTCCTATTGAGGCACGCAGGTAGCATATGAGTTTCTCACGAATGATGTAATTAAAGGAAAGGCGGGATTAATTGCATCGCCTAGGAGTGAGGGTTTTCAAAACTTTCCAGCATCGCCAATTTTAGGTTTGCGTGAGGTGGCATTACATAATTAGCATAGGAATTGGATACATGTGGGAGTGGTTCAAGTCAAAAGTGTCTGTGAGTTTCACACACCATTCAGATATGAGGGAATTCCTGTATAATTTGTTATGTCTTTAATTCTGCCTTTGAAAAACATTCTCTGCTGTAGAAGTAATATAGGAAGCTACATTCCAGTTGTGAATTTAGTTTATTATTATATTGTTATTCTTTTTTTTATGGTCAAAATGCAATTATATAAAAAAGTTCATTGCCAAACAATGCAATTGAAAAGGCATTTTGGTAAAAGAAACATTTTCTAAAGAGTATTTTCATAAATTTAGCAAAAGACAAATTCAATGGGAGGGAAAATGCAAATGATACCGTATATATCTTTTTATTTTAATAATTAGTATTATCATGAAGATAAATGTTTTAACACAGAAGTTTTTTAAAATTTTTAACCGGGTTTTATCAGCATGAAAATGTTTTGTATTAGGTTTTATCATTTTTAAGAACTATAATTTTATTTCACTTTAATTCTAATAATACTTAAGTAGATATTTAATTGTTTGAACAAATGAAAGCTATATAACTCTCAACGTAATTTAAAAGATATGTTTTCTTTAATTACATTAAAACGCCACAGTAAAAATTAGCTTTAAAGGACTTAAAATTTATTACTGGAAGAAAAATTTTCCCTAAGAGATTTGTTCTCGATTTTGGTAGTTAAAAGAATATACACTTGCCTTCGAAAGTCTGCGTACAGGCAATCCTCTTACGTGTTTATGCTATAATTACTATTAAAATCTCGCTTTAGAAAATCAAGATAGCTGTCAGTGATTCTTCAAAATTTACTTATTCAAACAGCAGCAACAAATATCACCTTAACATAAAAAAACAAGAATGATTTTTTATCAAATAATCACCAACCATCCGCGCCAAAAGTCTGCGTACACTTACAAAATAGAGCTTTTTAAGACCTTTCATTGTGAAATTATTGCAATAAATCATGTTTTTAAGTAATTATAAGCGTATTTTACGATTTATTTAGGATTTGAGATTTGAAAACTTTTGTGGTTCCATGGCAGGCAACAGAATAGAGATTAATATATTATTGAAAGAAAAATCATCAGAAATCTTCAGAAAAGGGGGAAATTTTTAAAGAAATTGCTGAAACTGTTAATAGGAAACATTCATTGATTCAAAAACAGTTCATAAACTACAAATTAACTAAAATTTTAACGTCCCCGCCAAGATCCGGCCGCCCGTCCGCAGTGTTACTTCGGGAATCTTGTTTTGTAATACGCTTTATAAAAATAAATCTAAGACTATAAGCTTCACAAATAGCTAAAAGTGTAGCTGAGATGTTGCACAAAAATGTGACTTTAACCAGAATTCGAAGCGAACTGAAAAAGGTGACTATCATGGCCGAGTTGCACTCAAGAAGCCATTCATCTCTCGAGTGAAAAGAGCTAAGAGAATGACCTTTGCCAAAAAACATAGAAATAGGACACATAATTATTCAAAAAATGTAATATATTCAAATGAAAATATTTTTTTGTAATTTGGCATCAAAAACAACAAAAATATGCCTGCAAAAATTCCTGGACAGATCTTAAGAAAGAGAATCCTTTTTCGACTATCAAACATGACAAAGTAGGCATAATGTTTGGGGGTGCAGTGGAAGCCTTTCGGCTTAGTAATCTGGAATTTATTGAATCAACAATGTACAAAATTGATTACTTTAACTTATTGAAGTAAAATATCAGGGAAAGTGCCGAGAAATTCGCGGTGAGTGATGATTTTTACTTTCAGTGGTACAAAGGTATCGCGCAAATGACTCCCATTGTGAAGCCGTGGCTGTTCTGACATGTTCCAAATCAATCCCGTAGGCCATCCTAGTCCCCAGACCTAAGCACAATACAGCATTTATGGGATTTACTCGAGTGAATAATCAGGGAAAATATAATAACATCCAAGAAAATGCTCAAAACTGCCATAGTAAAAGAATGGAACAAAATATCCACATATGAGACAACTAAGATAGTTAAATCCCTGCCAAATATTATGAAAGAGTTATAGAAAGAACGAAATGGTTTAAAAAGTATTAACTTTTAGTTACAATCCATTATTCTAAAGGGTTTTTCAAGTGTACGCAGACTTTTGACGCACATGATTTGTGTCATTCTGAAGTTATAAATATTTGTATTATTTTATGTAATATTCAGGTGATTGTTGGTTATACTATTTGAACTAACGACGTTAGATGAATCAATAATAAATACCGTTGATTCAGAACGAATTCATTTAATTAGCGATTTTTACATCAATATGAAAGATGATCGCCTGTACGCAGACTTTCGGAGGCAAGTGTTTTCTATAATTGGTTGTATTGTAATCAGAAAATACTGTATTTTTTAAATACTTTTCTTTGCTCGTCTAAAATTAATGCAAAGTATTTTGCATTTTTTTTAAAAACAAAAATGACAATATTTGTTTTAATTGAGAAACATCTAGAAATGTATCTGGAAATAAATTTCTTTTTATAATAGAAAAAACGCTGCATAAAGAAATTATTCGGATAGAGCGGAATTGCGTATAAATATAGTTTACGATAGATTATAAAAATAAATATTTTTTGCAGAATTCCTAAATATCCAGAGCTCAAACGCATCGCAGTTGATCATCCGGATCTTGTATAAAATAGTGAACAGTCCAATTCTGAAACATAGCTTTGATGCGAATTTAGTTCTTCCAACACACATAGATTAAACCAAGAAATCGCAGACGGATTTTCGAAAGCAGATGTGAATGTTATTTTTCGGAGAAGGATATGCAATTGGACTAAAAAAGCAGGTTGTCAAATTGTAACATCACTTGTCATTGCAATGTCGAAGAGATGCTTTTATTTGGGGATGTTAGCAGGAGTAAGTAAACCTTGACCACATTTGCGCGTTTAGAGAGTCATGAATAATATATAAAAAAATAGTGGTCATCTGATTTCCTCTCACAACCTTTGATGCGTCATACCACAACCCCTGAGGTGTAACTGGAAATCAGTCTCTATAATGATCATAATAGCCAACTCAGTGAACGAGGGCTGATGTCAGAGATAGCATTACACCGACTGTCTCTCAACACCATAAACATTTGACCTGGATTTTCAAGCGAGAAAGTCTGGCCTAGAATTTTCCGCGATGAATAAGTTTTGAATTTAGCACCACCAACAACAAAACTGTGTTTAGGACGCCCAGAACATTAGAGAGATTTTCATCTGATCAACCGCCGCACAGTCTGACAATCATGAGTTAAGGTATAGGGCACCTTTTCATATGTTAGCAAAATCTCTTTGGTTGCCATCCGGTTATAATACAGCAAATACGTTGATTACGTTTCGGTGTGTTGCGTTTCTGTTATGGATGAATATGCTTACATTTCAAAGAAGAATATCTGGCTGCTCATAGCATGCCATCTACTGCTTGTATTAATGGTTCTTCAACACTACCCTGGCAGCGTATTTTCCTCAATAGAGAAATTTGGGCTCTGGCCATCCTTATATAAACCGATTCAACTAGACAATTGGAACATGTGCAGTAAGCAATCTCGAAGGGAAGCATCTATCAACTCTACGAATCAATGCCCACCTGGATAACAGCATTCATCAGTAATGTAGGTTGGAAGTCATATTACTGATTTTTTCCCCTCTTTTAACTGTATTTTTAGAATAAATATTCGATTTCTGTAATACTGCTAGTGTTTCATTTTTAATGCATGTACATCATATCTACTGATTTTCGTCTTATTGGGGATAATTCCTTCTCGATACATTTCCTTTTTTATGTTTTAGAAAGCATAAGCTAAGACTATTGTACTGGTTTAAAAGGAACTAAGGAAAAATATCCGGTTATTTCATAAAACAAGCAAAATTTATCAGAGTGAATCTAAAGATTTTCATCACACAAATATTTTGAAAATATTTTGTAAAATAGAATGCCTTATCAATCAACAGTTTTTAATGCATTCGAATAATCATCTAACCCTACACGGTTGTTATAGCTACATTTTCCTCATAACCATAATCCTTTATCCAAAACGAGCAAGTGGATTGCCATTAAATTTCGTGTAAGGAGTATACACAAAGTGCTCTCAGGGATTTCAAAGAAAAAAATAATTCAAAAACATCCACTAGGTGGCATTTTGCAAGGAAAATTGACAAATTTAACAAAGGATTTACTAAGATGGAAAATATGAGCAATTCGAACAAAGCAGAAAATGATTTATAAGTGTAAAATGTAAAGGACATCCACAAAATAAAAATAAAAAATCTCAGAATTTAATTATGCGATTTTTGGGCCACTTGTATAATTTGTTGAAAGGTGTTAGGAGACGTTGGAGGATTGAATAGCTGCATTACGCTTTATGGATGAAGCATCACATTAGACAGTTCTGACCTGTTGATGAGCGTGATTGACAGCAGGTGATTGACACTGTCAATCACCTGCAGGTACACGGTGTTGGTTACATAAAGAAGTATTCATTATGTCATCTTAAATGATATTAACAACTACTCCATTTAATCCATTGATCAAATGAAACTACCTTGGAAACCCATTTAGCCACATGAATCTCCATAGCAAATGGAACAAAGGAAAGTCATTTGGTGATTTGATCATATCTAAACCCTTTTTAAGAAAACAGGACCCTTTTTTAATTCAGTGCTGGAATACTGTCATTAATTTTTCTACCTCTATAAAATGTACATCGATGCCATGATGGTAAAAACTAGACAATAAATATTCAAATTGCTTGTGAACTCCCCTGTTAGCCTTTTGTAGATTAATCGTTTTTCCATGCAAACAGCCAATTACTGAACATTTTTACAACTAATTTTGTTAAAATTCCCTTAAGTGCATCTCGTGTGTAGTCCATTAACTAAATTTAATGGTAATCTGTTTACCCATTTTAGCTGCAGAATGTATTTATAGGGTAAGTACTATTATAATCGTACTGTATGTTTGAAACCCTTTTCTCAAAGCGAATTATTTTCTTTTTTTGATTTCTCTAATTGTATCGTTTGATTTCAAAAAATTAACTTTGAAAATTGGTAATTAAATTATTATTTATCAATACTTAACCAATCCCTAGTTTTCCTTATTTATTTATGCATCAATAGTTAACAATCCAATTTTAGTCTTCCAAATACTAAAAAATCGAAATTTAAGTTTAATGTTGTTGGACGAAAAATATTTCTATATATATATCTTGGAGTAACGTTTAATTCTCTCTTACTAAGTTGTTTGAAATTTACGTTAAAAAAACGCATGTTTTCAAGTATATAATTATTACCCAACTGGTTCTTTCAAATATTTTATTTTTTAAACATGAGGCGGGAGATGATAAATGAATTAATATATCTGTATTCAATGTTATTGCTCAAACTTTCAGTATTAGCGACTCGGTTTGTGATCATAATTTTTGTCACGCTCCCCTATACAATAATGATGTATTAAATGCATTAATAATGCACTTTGACGTTAAAGCTACAATAGGATTTTAATTATAAACCATTCAAATTAACAAGACAAGTATTAAATTTTGTATATGTTAATTATAAGTAATGAATTACTGTTAAGTAATAGGATAATTGTTACGTTATTTTTCCTTTCTCTAATTTTAAAAACGGAACACATTGCAAAAGGATATTTAAGGTATCCGACTACGTTCAGAACTGTTATTTGGCAAAAGCAAATAAATGGATAATTTGTATGATATTTAGCGTCACTCATAGATTAGAATACATGTACAAAATTGTTTTAAGAATATTATTACAGTAAAAAATTATTTAGATGCAATATTTTGACAAAAAATGAACATAGAATTACCTATTTTTAAAACATTCTCACTTTATGGAAAACGCTTCTATAATAATAATATTTTGCCTATATATAGCTCTGACCTCTGTACAGAGCCTGTGAACCAGGATTTTTTAAATATATAATTTATAAGTAGATTTATCCAGATTTTAATTCAACAGAGTGGAGAAATTTTAAGAAAAATCGCCAATAATTATTTCATTTGGTAGTAACTATGAAAATAATGCAAATTTTACAAAAATCCTAGTTCAGGCCCTCTAGAGAAATCTCTTTGATTTATATAAGCAAAATATTATTATTATGGGAGCATTTTTTATAAAAGGAGAAAGTTCTGAAATGTAGGTTATTCTAAGTTTATTTTCTGCCAAAATATTGCATTTAAATTACTTTTTACTGTAATAATATTCTTAAAACAATTTTATACATGTATTCTAATCTAAGTGACACTAAATATAATGAAAATTATCCATTTATACGCTTTTTTTATTTAAGTCATGGTTCCGAACGTAGTAGGATACCTCAAATAAGATTTATTTCCTCAATCATCTATTTCTTAAAGTACAAATATTAGAAAAATAGTCTAGTCTATGTTGCTCTACATAGCATAGGATGAGTAATTGCGTTATTTTTAATATTTAAAGCGAAACTTCAAAATGTTTTAGCCCGAAAGCAGCCACGCACTCGATTCTTTCGTTAATGGTCGCTTGGGGTGATTGAGTCACCCAATCCTTTTTATACATTTATTTTTATTATGCACGATAAAAATCAAAATTCCAGTGAATAATTTTAAAGAAAGTATACTTTTATTCTTTCAATGACTTTTCAATTTTTCTTTGATTATTTGAAAAAAAAATCCAATCAAAATGAACTAAAATGTTTCAAATGTGCGTGACTTTAATAAAGAACACAAACAGTGCCGCATTAAGCTCATTTCGGGCCCTGGGTGTAAAAGATCTATGGGCCCTCTTGGAACTTTCGGATCGAAGGAGGGCCTCTGATCCGGTAAAATCCAGCTTATCTGGGTGCCCACCCCAAGAGCCCGATGGATAAACCTGCTCTGTGCCCCGCGTGACTGCTGCCAGGTTAGAAGTTTATCCAATGTAAAAATATGGACGTTAGTTCTAAAAAGAATTATGTAAAATGTTTTTCATTATGCTTTACACGTTTGAGAATACTCATAAAAATAAATCTTGGCCAAATCCTTCAAAGTGCTTTCCGTGCTTTTCCAAATATCATAAAACTCTTTCACATGAAAAAAAAAAGCACAACAGTATTCCTTTTATTTACAACTTCCCTAAATGAAAATAAACACATAAGAGAGGGGACGGAACTAATCATACCAGTAAGTTCTAAAGTCAATCAGATGATCAGCAAATGTATTCTGCTACCTGGGGTATAAAGTGATTTAAGTCTTCCTTTTCTTCCTACAACTAATGTACAGTATTTCAATAATAATAACAGTGATGAATTTTTTACCTTCATAGAATTTTTTGATTCTGGGTCTCGGCTTTGTTTTTTCTTTGAAAGAGTAGTTTTTTAGGTTTAAAAAGAAAACATAATAAAAAAAAATCTCTTATTGTGGGATTACAGCAAATCAAGCAAAATGTTTTTTTTATTTGATTGTAGGATCAAAGATATTTAATAAGCATGTTGAAGCAAAGATGACATGAAAAATTATTTCAATGTTAATGTGAGTTATTTATTATATCAGAAAGTATTTTGTTTAGTTCAATTCAGTAAATTAATTTTTTAAATCTTTTATTTTCGATATGTTTGCGCCCCCCTCGTAGGGTTATCACGCCCCCAGGAGGGCTCGCCCCACATTTTGAGAAACGCTGCTATAAAATAAATATAAAATTCTCCATTTGAACTGGGACACAATTTAAGTTACGCAATAAATGTGTTCTCATCAATTAAAACTATCGTAATATTTTCCTTTCATGTAATTCACCTGATGTCGTGGAATATTTTTATCTAATATTTACTGGCTACATTAATTTAACTTTTAGTTTTCCTTAATAAAATGTATTTTTATTGTAAAATGTCATTAACTATATAATTTTTACTTCAAAATGATTTTATAAACTTTATTAAAGTGCGAAGAATACTGCTTATAAGTTTCTTTCTTGAGCCTTCAACATATATTTAAACTTCTTTACACTGACATTTGTTTTAAGTACATTTTTCTGTATGGTACACTCGTTTACAAAACTTTTCAGAAATCTGTAGACACATTCCTAAAAATGATAAATCAATTAAATTAAACATTTTAACTTACTAAATGGTTACACAGATTTGAGTTGTTAAATGGTTACGCAGATTTATAGTCGTCTTCTTCCTGCGACAGATTTATGGATATTATAAATGCAGTGACATTTATTATTGCTGTTCAGATGTGTTCTCAATTGGCATTCCTCCAAGAGCATCCTGCACAAAAACTAATTCTGTATTCATTTTATTGGTATAATAAATTTTTCTTATCATGCATGCGTTCTAGTTTCTAATGTGACCCAGATACTGGACTCTACCGTAAAAGAAAAGTACGTAAAAAATCACTATCTTATCTGGACAATTGAAATGTTTTTTTTTTCTTTTCTAAAAATTTTTTAGTATATCTTCTTTATTTGTATAGTAGTATTAAACAAGTCATTTCTATTTTATCAAATATATCAATTTAACTTTTACGGCTAGTTACTATTAACAGTTGAAGGAATTAAGGTTATACTGTCCACACGTTCGGAAACATGATTTTGCAAAATCGTACAAATGAATAATGTTTATGATATTTAGTGTCTCTTAAATCATAATACACGTGTAAAAATTTTTTAAGAATATTATTACAATACAAAATTATTTTAATGGAACATTTTGGCAAAAAATGAAGGAAGAATAACATACTTCCAAAAACCTCCTTTCATGGACAGACCTTCTATAATAATATTTTGTCTTTTTTTAGCAAACTCTTCTCTACAAAGCCTGGATTAGGATTTAAAAAAGAATTATTATTTTCAAAGCTATTAAAAATTTGAAATAGTAATCATTGTTCTTTAAAAAAATTTCACTATCTTGATATATTAAAATGTGAATAAATACACTTCTAAATAATATATTTCAAAAATCCCAGTTCAGGCTGTATACAGAAATGTTTAGCTATTTATAGGCAAAACAATAGTACTATAGAAGCCTTTTCAATAAAAGGAGAATGTTTGGAAAATACGCCTTCTTATAATTGTAAAAATATCCTTTAAACAATTTTCTTAAGCATATTTAAATTCAAATATCTCTAAACATTAAAAAAAAATCATTTATACACATTGCCAAAATCACAGTTCCAAACGTAGTCAGACACATTAAATACATGTTCTATATTAAGAAATTATAGCAAAATGTTTATACAAAAATATGTTTATATTCTGATACCTTTTAATTTGGGAATTATTACTCACACACACACACAGTATCTATCTCAATATCAATATCTTTTACTTTAATCAATTTCTATTTTTGTCTTGTCTTCAATCTGTGGTTTTAATAGAGTTTCAACACAATAAATTCAAATATAACTTCTCATTCTTAACAAGTACGATAATTGAGTTAAAATACTTCGCAAACCAGACTACCAGTTTTAAATGTATTTTACTTTACTGTAGGTATTTTTACTGTGTGTGTGTTATCTGTAAAATAAAACACAATTATTTCCCACATGTACTTACTTGTTAAACATACATTAAATTACATTGTACGTTAATTGTTTGTCAAAACATGTTTACACGATAAACATGTACTAAATTAAACTGTATGTAGATTGTTTGTCAAAATATGTTTACATGATGAACATATACTTAATTTAAGTTAATCATCTATCTTTTAACCTTATGCTTACAGCAATGTTTATATTCGTGGTTTAAATTGTTTACCAAATATATAATACTATTCCGCCATTTAGAGCTTTATTCTGAATAAAAGGTTTGAAATTTGAATGAGCGGAGAACAATACGCTTTTTAAACTTATTTGAATGTGTTTATTCTAATGTAAATTGGAACATCTAAATAAATATGGATTAGTTCTACAACTGGGATGTCTGCTTTACATTCAATACATCATGCATGCAATAGTTGTAGAAAGTTATCCATATTCATGACATTGTATGATACACTGTGTAGAAAACCATTATCTTTCATGACCTCTTTGCAAGACAGACTACATTTATAAATAAGCAATGCCATAATGGTTCATACATAAGTACAGATGAAAACTGTAAGATTTAAAGAGTATTTAAAAAGTCTTAAACTTATGGACTATCATAATATATGTCTTGTTAATTAAAGTTTAGGAAGCAATTATTAATTCTTGAATAAAAACTAGTTATATATTCACATTTTCTAAAAACTGGGTAAATAGAAACTGAAGAATAAATTGGATAAATTAGCTGTTTGAAATTGAATCACTAAGAGCTGTATTTTTAACACCCTTTTATAAGGTTCACTTGTATATAACGAAATCTTTGAACTCGATTTTTACCCACTTTAAAAGGTCATATTAATTCGAATTATTTTTGCTCTCTTTTCCAGGACCGATGACAATACAATAATTTAATAATTTTGTTATGTTGTCCTGATCAGGATCATCAGGATGAATGATTTTCCGTTTTTAGATCCTATACTGTATCTTACGACTAATTTCATATCCCATTTCCAGATTTGGCGACCAAAAGATTAAGATATAGCTTAGTTCGATTAACTATATTAAACAGTGTTTCTTAGTTTTCTTAAAACTATAATTTTATACTATTAATTTCAAGAAGTGAAAATACATATGAAGTAAGTAAAACATCTTCTTAGACCACAAATTAAAAACAACCAGAAAAACAAAAAGTACGAAAGTTCAAAATAAAATGATGGGATTTTTTAAAGTAGATTTTCTCAAACACTTTTTGAAATTGCTGGGTATTGTTCCCTTTTCTTACTCATTTGATAATATTTAGGATTGTATAAAATTTGAATATTTACTTAGTATTGCTTATTTACCCAAATAAGAATTTTTTTCTTACATTGTAATGAATTTTTTACTTCATATTTTTTTTGGCATAAATTTGTATGTATAGATATCTATTCTTTTGATTCTACTTTGAATAAAACAGTAATTACTTTATAAAGAAAAATATATCAGAAAAGTTTTATAAACTTGCTCAATAGTTTCAGTTTGATTTGAGATTTTGATAAGTTGTGATATTCATACTTGTGCTAAAAATGATTGTCATTACTTAAAGTCTATTAGCTCGTTTGATCAAAAGTTTCCTTCGTGATATGTATTTCAGGTTTCGGGCGCTGTTCTTATCAGCTAGCTAAATTATTGTTAATCTGAGTAGAAACAATTCGAGCCATGAAATGATATACAAATAATAATGCAGTCAATAAGGATATTCCATTTCAAGTACAGTAACGTGTTCAATATAATTTGATAAAACAGATAAGTGAATCTGTGATTAAATATGTAAATCGTTTATGTGTCTTCGATCACCTGCAAAGCTTAGGCATTGTAACTAATGTGCTCTATTATGCATGGTAATATATGATGTTCTGTTGCAGCAATGTTTAAGATATTTACTTCATTTTTATCTTATTTCTGAATCCGGAGAGAAATTAATTTGAGTTAACTCACCAGTTTCATCAAGCCAAGTAAAAGAATGATATCGCGATGTAACGTTAAACACGAATCTCATTCTGATTTATTTTGCTTGAATGCGTAGGGAGAAGAAGAATACGAGTATTAATTGCATTTCCACGAAATAAGAGCTTCCTCTACGTAATTGAAATTTGATTAGTGTCACTTTTATTGCTGACTCTTATAATTTGGTGTCTCTTTCTAATTCGATTTGAAGGTATCTCTGTTCAGAATCACTTTCTAATATTCTGCTGCGTAACACATTTAAATAAAAAGAATGAGAATAAATTTAATTAAATTATATGCATTGTAATTTTTCTATTATGTGTCACTTCACTTATTTTTCCTTATTTTGCAACACGCTTTTAGACTTTCCTCTGAATATGAATAGTTTTCCCAATATCTTCTTTAACAAATTTAGTGACATTTGAAAGGTTTACAGGCCTTTTTTTCAGCTCAATAATTTTTTATGGAACAGAAAGAATATTTCATTTTTTTATATAAAAATATCTCTTGTGCATTAAAAATTAAACAATTTTTTTTCTTTGATTCGCTTTATTTCAACTATTAGCTAGATTGAAACGGTAAGAATTATGGATCTCTTGAGGTCTGTAGACCTCACACACAAAATATCTATCTCTCCCTTTTTTCTCTCTCTCTAATGATGTGGTGAGTGGAAAAGCATTTCTTTGTCTGGATCATCATTTTGACTTTGATGGTTGATGTTGCAAAATAAATGATATTGATGAGGCAGATTTTTAAGGCAGGAAATCTATTTATTAAGCATCTTGAGACAAACAGGTATACACATATTAAACATAAAGCAGGGAATTGACGACTTCACACAGAACAAAGAAAACGAATACACAACGCTCCGTAGCCAGCTTTATGACTACAGACAAAGCATAGAGAGGTGGGATTTCCAGAGACCTCGCTATTTATAGTAAACGGAAAATCACATGATCTGGGTGAGTGGATAGATGTAATTCAAAGGATTTTCGTTGGGCGGGTAGCTAGTTTATTATTTAAACGTGGGTCCAGAAGGGATGAGCCACAGAAAATAAAAATATTATAAAAGTTTAAACAAATGGGGATTATATATATATATATATATATATATATATGTGTGTGTGTGTGTGTGCACCCATTCGGTATAGTGGCTAGTGACACTGACTGCGATGCCATAGGGTCTAGCTTCGAATCCCGGAGAGGGCATGGACGTTTGTAAATGCATAGTGCTTTTGTGACACGGGGGTACTCTAAATAGCCGTCAAGCCGCAAGTCCTCTCGTGAGGTTGGTGGAAGGGGAAGAGAGGTGGGAGGCCCCTGACCACCCCATGATGTTCTCCTTCACAATTGGCGAGGAACCGAGCAAAATCGTACTGTCATCTGCATGGTGCTCAAATCTAAGTCTATCATCAGGCGTAAAAATCTGGCCCTTCGCCGCGATGAATTTCGTGGACTTTGATCTTACGTTAGTGTCGATCAGGTGGCATAGCTAACACTAACAACAGCAACACACACACACACACACATACACACACACACATATATATATATATATATGTGTTTATATTAAATATTCATTAAATGAATTGATAAACTATGATAAATATAATACTATTATACAATTTGTTTTGAAAGTAAATTACGTATTTCATAATAACTATTATTATCAACAAACTAAGGGTCTGCCACAGGGTGGCCCAGCAAGTTATAATCTGGCTAATATCTATTTACACTATTATGAGAATGAAAAAATTGATACAGACTCTTGTTACTTTTTTAGATACATCGATGATTTAATTATTTTCAGTAATAAAGTTGACTTTACTCTTATTTTTAATTATTATCCACACTACTTGAAATTAATAAAAACCAATTGCAATATAGAGTCAGCAAACTTCCTTGATCTCCAATTAAAAGTTGAAAATAATATGCTAAAAAGTAATATTTTTGATAAAAGAGACTCTTTTGATTTTAATGTTATAAAAATGCCATATTGGAATAGAACCCTTTACATTTCAATTTTTAGAAATATTATTCTCAATTATATAAAAAGAAATAATGATTTAGTATCTGAAGAAGTATTGAGAATTAATAATTATAAAAAATTCTTTCAAAGTTGCCTAGACTATAACTATCCAGTTAATTTTATATATAAATATATGTCTTCAAAATTATAGCTAATTAATTATTATTTAATATATTCATTTCTATTTAGTTTATAGTATATAATTTTTTAAATATATTCATAAAATAAGTTTAGTTACTAAAATATAAATAGATGGCGCCATTATTCTTAGTTTTGCTGTTTTTTGTGCATTGAGTCAGTACACTCATGGAATCTGTATACATCGGGTAAGAGTATAGTTTCTTTGCTCATTTACATTATTATTAATTATGGTCAAAATCATTATTAACTTCTTTTGCACATATTTTTTTGTTTACACATATTTATATTTGTCTATTTCTCCCGGATTCCTATAGTAATTTAATATTCCAATTTCTATTATGTTGCTGTTATATTCACCCACGTGGGTTTTGGGCCTTTGCCTTGGTTTATCTCCGGTGCTATTATGTCGAAAATTTCCTCTGTAGGGGAAGGTTGAGATCTCACAAACACTGTTTAACCTGTTTCACTGTCCTAAACCAGTGACAGCTCGGGAAATCATAATAGTTTTTCCACTCTAGCTAAATTTCTCTTTTTTGGTTTGTCATGGTTCCATGTTCTTGGTTCTTTCGGTCTGATCTTAAGATTTCTTAGGATTTATTAGTCTTCTTTTTAATTTATTTACTGCTATATATATATATATATATATATAAACAGTCGACTCTCGATAACTCAAACCTTCGATAATTCGAAGTAAAGTAGAACGTCCTTTATCCAAACGTTTATTATCCGGAGCGTCAAATATCCGGATCAAGATAATCAAAGACCTTGCAGCGAAAAAACGAAAGTGTACAATGGTACAGCGAAAAATAGTGATTATTTTCCACAATAAAAGTAAAGTTGCAACATTTTCCACCAATTTTGCTTTTTCTTCACAAGTACGTTTTCTGCGTGTGATGATTTTCAATATTTGTATAGTGTCCTGTTACGCTGTATGGATGGCATTCGGTTTTAGATTATCCGAACAATGTCCGGTTCCAATTGATTCGGAAAAACGACGTTTAACTGTATATGTTTAGTCTCCAGAAAAACTCTTGATATTTCGAACCAAAACAATACGTTTTATTACACTCAATATTTCGAAGTAAAATCTGTACTTGACTAGAATACAACACGCTATAATTCGAAGTTTTCTTATAAAACTCTTGACATTTCGAACTCTCACGGTCAATTGCAGTCCTGTATTAAACAGGTCGGAGCGTTGTGTTGTCTCTGCGTCATCCCCTTTGATGACAATCTGTATGGTCATCTTCTTAGTGTTTTCCTATTCCTCAGGCGAAAAGACTTTTTTTATCATTTTCATGGACAATAGACCTGACGAAACTGTTGTCAGACGTCTATTTCTTTCGTTTAACACGTTACCTTACTGCAAATGTGTTCAGAGAGGATAGTCCACTATTGTGAAGGAAAGATGTGTAGGATTGTGTATGAATGTATTCATTTAATACAGGAGTTTTAATTTCTTTAAGATATTTATATTGTATATGTACTTTTTAAAAATACTTTAAAATAACTTTATACTTATGTACAATTGTTGTTTTATTACATAGTTTCAAATTTAAATGAGTTAGAAAAAAGTTTCTCTTCGTGTATTTTGGAAATTTTTTCTACCCTCTAGATAATTCGAAATTTTTCAATGGTCCCTTCAACTTCGAATTATCGAGAGCCGACTGTATATATATATATATATATATATATATATATGTTAGGCCACCCATCCGGTGTAGTTACTGTGATGATAACTGTTGTGCCGTCAGCTTCACGAAGAAGCTTATGGAAGTTTGTAAATGTATAGTGCATGCGCGGCATATGGGCACTCTAAATAGCCATTGAGCCGAAAGTCGCGTCGTGAAATTGATGGTAGGGGAAGAGAAGTGGGAGGCCCCCAGGGTGTTCTTCGTCAAAATTGGGGTGGAATCCAGCCAAATCGAAATGTCACCTGCTGGTGCGCAACGTTACGGCTGATGAGAAGCTTAAAACTAGCCCCTTTCAGCGAAGTATTTCGGGGGTCTCGATCTGACATTGTAGATCCGGTGTCATTAACAACACTAATATATATGTTATGTAATTCAGCTTATAAAAATAAGTACGTAAAAATGTAACATGTGCGTAGAAAGTGATGATTTTTGAAAGAGACATCATCAGTCAAAAATTTATTATGATTCCAACACGATACAATAATAGATTTGGTGATAACACCAGGTTTGTAGCAAATTGTAGGTTATAACCGTTCTTATAACTGAAGGCCTATAACCGTTCATTGAAAAATGTTTCCAATTCTTCCAGTCTCTTTTGGAACCTCCTAACAGATCTCATTTGAAAATTGTCTTTATAGTTCTTATATTATACTTGTTTAAGGGTCAGATTTTAAGAAAGACTTGTATTTTTTATGTTGGAAGATTTGCAGAAAGAAACAAGTGAAAAAAGTGCGGAAAGGCTTCTTTACGTGTGAGTATATTGTATAATTTCAATCTTAAGAGCATGTTATAGTTAGCTCACTTAGTAAAAATTTTATCTATTACCGCAGAAAAGCAAGTTTGCTAAGTGCTTTATATGAAATACATTGATTTTCGATATTCTACGAATTTATTACGGAAAAGTTCAAATAATTTCTTCTAATATTGATCATTTCACCGGAAAATATTTATACGTAGCTTCTTCATTCCTTTTTTTTACCAGAAAGGCTTGTTTAGTAATAAAATGGAACATATTTCCACCCATTTCATTGAATTAGTTGATTTACTAAATATCATGAAATGATAAAACTGAAAAGAAAATGATTCTTTTTTTAAATTCTAGTAACAAAAGAAGTTGAATGATTATTAATAATGCGGTATTTTTATCTTTCCAAACACTTTTTATCAGGAAAGGCTTTTTGAAAAAGGTTTATTTCCGTCAAAATCTACTAGCTTTCTTTCTAAAAAAGAAAATAACACTAAAATTACTAAAGAATAATGTTCTGGAAGTTTAGAAAACTTCATATGCATTACATTAAATCAAATATGTATTTTGAAGCTATTTAAAATTGTGATTGTTTAAAAAAGTTTAGAAAAAAATAATGTGTTAATATTTTTACGATATTTCACTAAAATGATTGTCCAATTTTTAAAGGCAATATTTCACATAAGTCTGAATTAAAAACATTTAAAAAAATAAATGTAATTATTAATAGTAAAAGAAAATATTTGGGAAACCAGTCAATCTTACCCCAGTTCTTTTTTTTATATTACTATAAATTTTGAAAATGATTAGTTTTATAATTGAATGTATTAAAATTCCTTTTAGTTCTTCTGTATTACGTAATATGGCATCATCACGGAAAAATTACTTGTTATACTGGATTTTAATTTTTTACACTTTATCCACAATGTCTGTTCATTTTGTAACTGAAGAAAATCCTAGAAAAAATTCCTAAAGAAACAATCTTTAAAAACAGTTTTCACGAATTCAATCGAGACCAGAAAAAAAGTTCCTCGCTAAGACCTCGAAAATTCAATTTCGCTCATGAAGACCTTCGATGATCTTATCATGGATCTCGACTTAAATTCGCTTCACTTGTTTTGGATGCAACTTCCAATAAAAGACACTTACAACATCTACCAATAGGGTTTCGAGACTTATCAGGACTTCATTTTTAATTTCTTGCTAGCTTTTTTAAGCAAACATTGTAAAGAAGGAACTGAAAAAAATGCTTGAAAAATTTTTGAAATATGTTTTCTTACGAAAATTAGTACTGATAATAAAACTTATCTGGTGTATCTCGTTTTTACACCTGGAGTATAACGCGCACCCGTAAATTTGATCGTATGTTTTGTGTTAAATGTGTTCGTTATAGACCAAAATGTACGGTATATTTTGGTCTATAACGCGCACATTTAACACAAAACATACGATCAAATTTACGGGTGCGCGTTATACTCCAGGTGTAAAAACGAGAGCTTTAGAAATAAAGAAAAGATGAGCATGTCGCGCCTTAAGGTTGCGGGTGTAAAAGGGTTCAGGGAAGAAGAAAGCATGATCTTAAAATATCTGGTTTTATTCTATCTTTGACACATTATGAAAATATTCAACTTTATAGCTTAACTCTGCGAGCAATCTGAAATCCTAACACTTAATCTGACACATAAGATTAGTGAAAAACACTTAGCTGCAGTCGGAGCTGTTTGTGACGATCCTTGTTGAATTTTGATGGCTCTGTCAGCTCCAAGGGTATTTATTTTCACAATTCCTGGTGGATTATACGATGACGATTAACCTTAGGACGCACGACCACCTAGTCGCTATTCACCGTTTTAATTCTTGGATTCACCGTTTAACGATCTCAACGATTAAATCACATACTCAACGATAGGGTTTAAATAGTAGTGATGAGAGGCCGGCTGGCAATGGAGTTGGCCCCCAAATAATCAGTAATTTGTATATCCCCCTTGTTTACAGGATGTTGTTTAAATTCCTCGGTCGGGGACCCAGGAACTCAAGGGTGAGTACACAGGGTTGAACGGACTCATAAATTTGGGTAAACTTTGTAACCTTTGTAACTTTGCGCTTGGTGACCGTCCAATGAGGCGGCTTTGACAAAGAGTGCGCGCAGGCACAAATGGTGGGATTTGCCCTCCCTTAAAAGGGGTGCCGGGTGACAATTTGGGAGCAGATTAGATTATTTCATGTCTGAGTAAACTCTTCTTTTTAGGAAATTTAGGTCGCCTTGTCCGGCGGAAATGCCATGCCACCCATCATCTTGTCTCCCGTTTCAGATAAGTGAAATTCTTAATATTTGTTCATAGTACTTTCATTCTTCAATTTTACTAGGGCTTAATCTAAATACTAAATGTCGTAATGTATTCTAATTGTAATAAACTAATTTAATTTAATTTTAATCCGAGTAATTTCATTAGTTTTGCGTTGTCTCAATAATTCATTTAAAGTACTAGCCACTATATTGATGCTGACTAAGTTAAATAAGCGAACCTGGGTAGTTTTTAAGATGTTAGTTAAATTCAGCAGAAACTTAAAGTAAAATTAGTCAGCGCCGCATCAGTAGTTAATTTGCATAATATCAAGTCATCTCTGCGGAAAGCGGTTTTTAAGCTAAAATCCCAGTTATAAAATAGTTTTCCTAAGAGGATTAGTAGACGAACTCGAATAATATCCGTTACAAGCATGTAAAAATTAGATTTGTATACATGTATAAGACCTCCTTTTTTCTTTTTACCTTTAATGTAAATGCTTTTCACTTTTAGCTTTCAAATATTTTACTATCGTTTAAAAGTTGTTTTGAATTTTTATTGATATTTACACCTAAAGGCTGAAATATGTGTTCATTTCCTGGAATAACTGCTATATTTGTGTTGCACTCTGTCAGTAATTTTTTGCATAATCTGTTAGATGGGATCTGAAAGGGACCCAAACAAGAAGACTTTCTGGATTTTGTCAAACGCTTTTGCCAAACACTTAGTATCCCCAATTTTATATCTTTTTCGTCCATCCATCCTTTTCATGCACATGCATGAAAATGGCTTTCGGGAATTTAGATTTCGACGTCGGTTTTCATTGAAATAACCATGGCACTTATTGTAGTGTTTCTCAAAGTGTGGGGCGTGATACTTCTACGAGGACACGCGAGCATATTGAAAAGCCGAAAACAAAAGATTTTAAAAAAATTATTAATTTACTGAAAATAAACAAAATACATTCTGGCATAATAAAAAAATAAATACTCATTTACACTGATATTTTACACTTATAAATGTATCAGTACTGCACAATGCATTTCATAGTTCATTTAACAATTCTACTGAAAAAAACCCATTAATAATTACTAATTACCCCATAGATTTGTCATATATAAAATTATAAACAAAAATTTACACTTATCTTGATAATTAGCACGGTTTATAGTTATTCCCTAAACTGCTGAATTAAAGTCACGTGATTCTCTCCCCAACGCCCCCATTTTCCACGTAGGCGTGCGTATGTGATGTATTGGGGGGGGGGGGAGAGAAAAGGGATAAACAAGCAAATCCTCTGAAATAAGCAAATCCTTCGCAAACACTGTACAGATCCTTTTATTGCATTCCAAAATATTCGGAATAATTTTATGAAAAGCAGTGCACAGAAAATATCATAATTTGGAAAGACGTATACATACGTCCGGGAAATTAACGCTTTGTCTGAGCGAGACGCTTATATAAGCCCTTAAGAGTTTAAATTGTAATTTTTAGTGTCAAAGTGTATTATTGAATTCAACACATTGTTATTGTATGGTAGGGGGGGCGTAATGAAAATTATGATTGAATATTGGGTCGCCAATATCGAAACTTTGAGAAACATTGTCTTAATGTTGTACTGTCCATTAAGCAGAAGAGCACGGCAGTGAAATGAGGTAATTCTTACCCTGTTGTTTTCGTGTGAACAGTTTTTCTCATATATATTTTTGTGTATTTTACACTCACGTGTATTTTTTCGTTAATTCGTAAAGAAAAGGGAGCGTGTTATACAGCGAATACACCTAAAAATTAAAAGATGGATTTTGAGTGTATAAATGCGCGTAATACGACGGAACATACGGTAATTTTTAATATTTTTTCATTATGAAAATTTTTAAATGTTTTAAGTAATTTTAGAACTAAGCAAACTTTTTTTTCTGATTTATTCGTTTCTTTTGTTTTTGCCGTAGATAATTTCCTTTAAACTAGTTAGTTAAGCATGTATATTAGAAACAGTCATTATATTATATATACATTTTTTATTTCCATGACAAAGCACTTAATTTAAGTCAAATGTACATTGATACATTAAAATACTTTTCCTGATTTTTTTCAGCTTCTTTTGCATTATGTATTTAAATGATATAGTGAAATTCAATTATTTTATATTTGCTTTTTTAAATACGCTATTATTATGAATTATAAATATAACTAAAATATTTCAATAAATATTTTCCTGGTATTACAGTAGAACAATTTTATTTAATGAGTTTCCATAGTTACAAATGCCATTTATATAAACAGTTTTAAAAAATCTTTAATATATATATTAAAACCATAATCGATATTATTGCCATATTTAAGACATTTTTCAAAATAATGTGTGTGAATAATATTTTTATTACATTATAAATTACAACATTTTTGACATCGGAGAACCTTCCAGCCATCAAAATTTTTATACGTAAGGAGTTCCCTAGAGCAGCGATTCTTAAACCGTGGTCCGTAAACCCCCGGGGGTTCCCAGTGCCTTTCTAAAGAGTCTCCAAGGTCTCTTATTTGATGTGAAGATTAATAAGTACATAAACCACATGGAAAGCGTAGAATTGGAATTGAGACTGCATATTTCCAACATTACGTTGATATTACAGCATTTGTAAAATAAAGACAGCACCATTCTCATTAAAAACTTTAATCATTGCAATTGAGCACAATGTTTATTTATTCAAAATTAGTATTTTAATTAGGTGTTTTCTGTTTTCTTAAAAGAAAAAAAGTATTGTTAAAAAGTATGTATAAATAGTATTAAGATTCAGTATTAAGGTTATTGTGGGACTTTTAAATGGACTTAACCATATATTGCGAGTCATGGTGGGGTGCTTAAAATCTTGAAGGGTTCACGATCTCAGGGCTGATACATAAAAGTGGGCTGCGGCGATCAAAAGTTTAAGAACCGCTGCCCTAGAGATTTAAGAGAAGAAAAATGGCACGCAGAGAACTCATCATTCGACTTCGTGATGATTTTGTGGGGAGTCAGCTATGGAGACACGTATCAGATATTCATTTTTACTAGAGGAAGAGGTGAAAATCATGGCAAAAGTTCATCAAGACACTATTTTAGAACCAACAGTGTAGCTCCGGAATGTAAAACTGTTCAATTGAAATGACTGGACTTTTTAACAAGATTCTGCTTCTTCTCATAAGTTGATGGCGACCCAGCGATTGTAGAAAGAGAGTATGCAAGACTTCACAGAACGAGAGGATAGGTCTTCCAGTAGTCCGGATTTAAATCCACCTGACTAAAAATTGTGGTCTGTCTTCCAAAAGGTATCTCAATTTGAACTGTCGTAAATGTTCTTAAAGAAAGTATTGATGTAATTTCCTATGGAGGTAGTGCGTACCTCAATAGCTGAGTGGCTAAAGAGATTTAAAACAGTTATAAAGTCAAATGAGGATAAATTTCAATAATAGACGCATAATTATATATAAAGTTAAATATAAATTAAAACTTTAAAAAATATTTAGTTCTAATTTTAATTACATTTTTTTATTATTTTAACTCCTTTACAGTTGTATCAGAATTTAAAGCATGACTAAGTATATGACTTATCCTTTACTTAAATAAGAAATGAATGACAAAAACAAACAAAAAAATGTATTTAGTTTCAAATTTAAACACGAAATCACAATATATAGTTTTGAAATTTATAACATTTTTTGACTTCATCTTCATTAACGTTGCCTCTTAAAGATGCACGAAGACTATTGTCAATGGACGTGGTAATTTTAAGCTTCGGTCAAGTGACGAAGACGGAAACTGAGATGACCCCCTCTCTTCTAGCTGCTACTCCATGCCAACTTGAGACATTGAGCTTCGACAGATTTAACGTACAATAATCAATCTACACAGCGGATCTTTACTGGCATCAGGACTCGAAATCCCGATACGACATCACCGGGTATGAGTTTACAACTAGGACGACTCGGCTAACGAAACCACATTCACGAGATTATAATTATAGAAGGTTATTCCAAAGTCACTTTCAGTTTATGATTGAATACTAGCTCATTTGTGTTCACTTAATACATTTTTGCCTTATTTACAATGCTAAGAAATAAATAAACATAAAGTAACTATAAATTTGAAATCACATCGAATCGCTAAAAGCTACACAAGAATTATTCAGTCATATATTTAGTCCTTTCCAAAACAATACGATATTGGTCATTCATAAAGTAGGGCATTCATATTTATGTTGCCTTATCTTACTCAAAGAAATATAACTGTAGAACCAGAAAGATAAATTATCATTTCACAATAAAAATAAAAAAGGCATACTCCAAAAAACTATTCAAAAATCTAAACACAGACAAAAAATATACATTAAATTACAAAAACGTTTGACTTTTGCAATTTTTCGAATTGTCTATTACAAAGAATTTTAGCAACTAAAAAAACACAATATATAATTCAATATAAATAAATATAAAAAAATACATAGAATGATAAATCTTAGAATAGTTTAAAAAAACTTTTAGGGGTGTTTCCAACTTATCTGAAAGCTATTTTTGGTACAAAACTGGTTTACTTGTGAAATATTGTACTTATCGTTTGAGGAATCCTCTCTATTAGATCAGGATTTCGAAAATTTTATAGCATAGACATTAGAAATCCCTATAATCCTTTTTTTTGGCATCTTTTCAAGATTCTTTCCCCAAGTTAAATTTGTCTGTTGTTGAGAAAACTTTTATGTAGAATTGAAACCTTTAGTGTATTAAGGCAGGGCATAAATTTAAAGTCTACGGAGCAAATGGGGTTGTATTTTTAATGAAATTGTATAATAGTTGCTGGAATTTCATGAAATTCATTCTCAAGAGGTTTATTGGATGTTTATTAAATTCGGAATATGAAGCTGCATTATAGTTGTTAGCGACTACCCTCGGAATTTGAACCATGGTCAAATGTCTACTCTAAAATTTCACATCGCGTCAACGTGAGAACTTTGAGACGATAAATTTAATGTGCAACATTCCTCTATGCGGTGGGTCTTTAATGGTACCAAGGATCTAACTCACGATTCGATTGAAGCAACAACTGCTGTAGGTTCTCGACTATGGCCACTTGGATATCGTAGCCTATCATGCAATCTCAAAGGATTGTATTTTTGACTGTGTAGTTTATTTTTTCACTTAAGAATTTTATTAATATTATATTAATTATATATATATATATATATATATATATGTATATATATATATATATATATTAAATTCTGCAAGCTCGAATGGTTTTTAAAGAGAGAAAATTATTCTATTTTTTAAAAATCTTTTCTTAGATCCTGTTGTATAATTTTTTGTAAATAAATGTTGTTACGTGTTTCATCCTGGGATACATAAGAAAAACAATGCACAGAAAAATACAATACAATAACAGAAAATGTAGACTTTATTGCAAACGATGATCCCAACAAAGAACAAAAGGGGTGCGTTGCTTTTCATTCGAGAAGGGACTCCCTTTCAGGTAAAAGTCCGCCTTCGTTTCCCGAAGATACATCCATGCTTTATTTGGGATTCTAACCCGAGCCCACGCGATTACAAGCCGAGTGTTAAAACCACCATACTGACTGGGCGGCAAATGAATAAATAAACAATGAAAAAACACGTTTCCATGCTCTAATTTAAAATAAAAAAATCTTGAAGGCTAATATACAGTACGCCCTCTCAAGTCCTGAATCCAAGTCATCTTTAGTGAAGCAGTACCTCATCAAATAATTCCCAAATTCTTTCATGAGGTACTGCTTCAGTGAAGACGTCTTCGGAGCAGACGCATAGTCATGTTGGTGAAATAATTGGGAATGGTGTGTCGGAGATTGATCTCCATGTTTGCCAGAATGACACCTGTGGAATTTTTCCAGTGGGAAAACCTGAAGCAACAGCTGTTTGAGACCCTTCCACAAACATTTCAGAACCTTAAGGGTCGTATCACAGACGGTTGAGCCAACAAGCCATTCTCTATGCTCCAACATGCGCAACGTGATATTCAAACGAGAATCCAAAAGTGCATTTCAGTTGACGGTTAGAAGTTTGAACATCTCAAATAATAATAATATATTGTTATAACTAGTTGTTTGCTTTTTCTCAGATCATTTTTTACCATCACAGTATAAGAAATCACGAAAAAAAGGCGTGGTTGAACCGTTCGATTCTTTGCATTAATGTCCGCAAGATGTCTTTTTGTACAAAATCGATTTTATGCTCTACAACTTTATATATTCTTTGACTCGCACCGTTTTCGAAATAGGAATGCAAACCGTGCAGTTTTCCACCAGGTGGCGCAGTAAGTAGTTTTATGCAGTAGTGCATGGCTAGTTTACTATACCTAGACACCGCTTTTATGAATATAGCAACCGCAATTCCAAAGTTAAGAGGGTTGCAAGTCACTTTTCTGGACATACTGTATATATTTAAGTAGCCCATATTTAGTTAATTTTTCCTTTTATCCAAGCAGTTTTCAGGTTGAAATACTTCACAGAAGTTTTATTTAATGAAAGCAGATCTTGTGGCAAAACCAAAAAATTAACTCCAATCGAGTTTGCAAAGTATTTCGTGAAAAAAGTTCACAGGTTCTTTAAAAAAAAAAATATATATATTTACCTAGAAAAATCACAGTGTCTTCAGAACCAGCAAGTTTTTACTAAGTTTATAAATCTTAATTTGTACGTGTGAAAGAGATTGTTAGCTTTGAATTTTAATTAAGATTATCTCTTACACACAATGATAAATAAGTTTGGACCTGAAAGTGTCTGAACAACTCATTCATATGATCCCTTTCTTTGAATATTTTTTTTTAAAAAAAGAAATAAACAAAATATTTTATAAACTTATTTTCTAAAAGTTTTTTTTTTTGCAACGTTTTCAGAGCATTAAGTAAAACTTCTAAAAGTCGTCGCGAAAGATTTATTCTTCTAAAAGCTCTCAAATTAATTTCGCTTCACTTGTATGATTGCATATTAATGTAAAATCCACTTAAAATATTTACATAACCGTTATTTTTCTTTCACTTAATTATTTTTCGCATTAGTTTATGGTTTTATTTCTGTATAGAAAGCACTCTGCAATATATGTAATTGTATAATATAAAGAGGTTCTCTCTCCCTCTCTCAAATTTAGAAATATTCACTTACAAAAAATATTTTAAGAAGATATTGGTTTGTTAAATTTAAATAACTAAATCTAATCGAATGATACTTATCGAAAAATATTAATTTGGGTCTTTAATAAAATTTATCTTAGAAAGTTTATAAGAAAATAAATTTTGGACTTTAAGGATATGTTTGAAATTTTTATTTGATCCTGTAATACTTTTACCTAAGTTTAACAATAATTAGCTAGTGAAAGTTTCATATTTAAATAAAAATATCTATTGGTTTTTTAAAGAAATCTGCCATTAAAAAGTGACTTGTTACCGTTGTATTGCCTGGTCTGATCAATAGTAATGTGTGGACATTTTCTTGAGTGATTGTCACTCAAAGACAGTCTTTTAAATAATCTCTAATAAACATTTTGTTTATGCAGCTGTACACAGGGTATGTAGAAAATTTTTGAATATAATTAAAAAATATTTCGCAGCAAATACGAATTTGATTGATGTAAAAAAAAATAACTGCATCATTTAAAGAAGGACAATCTGGAGTCTCTAAGGCCAAACATTTAACAATAACAAAAAGTATGAATAAATCTAAGCATTACATCATTTTCAAAAGTTAATCATGATTTAAAAAAGTAAAAAAAGGACAAAAATGTGAATATATATATATATATATATATATATTTGTTTTTGATGTTACTTATTCAAAGTTGTTTCTCACCAATGCTTGAGAAAATTTTTTTAAAAATGTGTTTATCTTTGCTTTTATATTAGACATTCCATATATAGGCAATAAGTCAGGAATAATACTTTATTTGAAATCTCTATCTGAAGAAAAATATTTTTCGTCAGAATAGAACATATATCCTGAGTCACTCTGGAAAAATAGAAACAATCTTATGTATGGGCTTTGATTACACAGAACTCCCATCAATTGCAGCTTCTTTGATCATATTAGTGATTTAACTGTATTTAACTTTTTCTAAGTGGTAATTATTTTATCTTGGCTGTAACTTTGCTATTACACCAACAATTACAGAAAATTTAAGGTATTAGTAATAAATGTTGACGAATATTTATGTTTTTAAACCTCATACTTCTATTTTATTTACTGTGTTAATATGCATATTTAAAAATACATGACTGATATAATTTACTACAAGATTTATTGTTCCACAACTAAACGCCCCCTCAGGGGCTCACCTTCTTTAGGTGAGTACGGGTGTCACAATCCCGAGGTACCCTAGTTATCTTTTCCTTTACCCAAGGAATTTACTGTCTTTGGTAAACCCGGGGTACCCTAGTGATCCTTCTCTATTTTCGACCCTCCGTCTTGTCATTCAATTTTTCCTTTACTTCTTTTCACGTCTAGATCACAGCTTAAAAAATATTAAATATACTTGTGTAAATGTGTACTTGTGTTATATATTTATTTAATTTGATTACTTATCCATTAATAACATATTTTTGTTTACATTTTGTATTGCGTTAATTTAGTGTCTTTTTTCTTCAGTTTCTTTAAATATTTTGCTTTTGTTGATTTATTCGTTTTCGACAAACACCGTTGGTTTGTCAACCCGCATGTTTGCCGTGTGCGGCGTCCCGTAAGGAGGAAAATGGTGTCCTGGGGATACCTTTGCGTTCCCTTTGGCCCACGCTTCGATGTAGACGGGTGGCAGGAGTGAGCCCGCTCCTGTCAATCGGCGGGTGATACCTCTCTTCGGTTTCCTCGGAGAGACATTGCTGTAGGGTTAGTGCTGCAGATAAGAGGTGGCGGGTTTACCCGTTGGATCCTCGCCCTGATGCTGTAGCACTATATTCTGGGTGTACTCCAGGTAAGCGCCGTGCCTGACTATTGTCAGTTGACCGGCACACTGCCTCCCTTGTTGGACTCCGTGGTGGGTGGAGGCACGTCAGGACGAAGTTTCTTTCGCGCTTATGGATCCAAGTCTGATGTGCCAGTGTAAAGGCCTCGTATTACCCAACTCAAACATTGACGATATTGCTAAACATGCACGATTTTTGATTTTAACGCTACCGAATAATGAAATGTCACCCAAATCTCCGTTTGCCATACAAAAGGCTCTTCACGGAATAGGTGGAGATCTAAAATCTGTTCGAAAATTGAGTTGTGGTGATTTGTTAATAGAAACTTCATCCTCACTGCAAACGAAATCTTTTTTGTTAGCCAAAACATTTCTACATTCATCTTTAACTGTCAGTCCCCACAAATCTTTAAATTCCTGTCGGGGTGTCATTTCTGAAGCTGACTTGATGACCACCCCTGAAGCAGAAATACTCGGTGGATTCTCTGATCAGGGTGTAATTCAGGTCAGACGGATTACAATAAAAAAAGATGCCACAATTATTCCAACAAAACACTTAATTTTAACCTTTAATAGCCCAAAACTACCAACTAATATAAAAGCCGGATATTTAAACTGTAAAATACGACCGTACATTCCGAATCCTCTACGCTGTTTCAAGTGTCAGAGGTTCGGACATTCACAAACTTCTTGCCGCGGCCAACTAACGTGCTCTAGATGTGCATGTGTGGGGCATTCTTCAGCAGATTGCACTCTAGAGCCAAAATGTGTTAATTGCTCTCAACCCCATACAGCTGATTCCAAACTCTGCCCTAAATGGAAAATTGAAAAAAAAATTCAGGAAATCAAAACAAATAAAAATATATCTTATCCAGAAGCCCGAAAACTAATTGTCCCGCAAACATCAGAAACATATGCCCAGGTTGTAAAATCCTCAACTCTAAGTACTTATACACAAACTGATGAAAATATAACAAATATATAATATGTCCACCTTTTTTTTAAAATTACTACAACCACTTTCATCCCTCCCAAAACCAAATATACCAACATCCACCTCTGCTGTTTCCACATCATCTTCAACCCAAGCACACCTCTTGCCCTCAATCTCTTCAATAGCCACTACAGTGTTAGAGACTCAGCCACCGACTCCTATTTCTAATGCAGTACTTACCACCACCAATAATATGTTCACCCCCATTAAATCATCCTCAATCACATCCGCTTCCACATCAATCTCTTGTACTCAACCCCTTCTGCATCTACAACACAGGATTCGAAACAAAATTCAAAATCTCGGGCAAGGAAAAAAAATTATTAAAAAAAATAAACGATGCTAAAATAGAAACAAAAATGGCACCGCACAAACCGCGGAAAAGTACACCCCAACAGGATACCTCAGATGAAGAAATGATTGAATATAATGAGGATGAATTAGTTCTACCAAAATTTCCCTATAATACTCCTTATTCGCACGTTATTACACCTACACGATATAAAACCGGAAAAAAGTAATTGTTCTTTTTTTTACAATTTACATTACCAGCAAATGGCTGATGAAATTTTTTAATTTGAAAATAAGATTTTTACTTTTGAATTTTTCTGTTTTAACCTTTTTTTGACTTTGTGGGAGGGCTAGTCCCCCCACCAAAATGTATGTTCTTTTATTTTATGAATTGAATTTTAATATTTTATATTGTAATTTTACTTTGTACTATTGAAACAGTGTTCTTGTCGGCATTTTTAAATATTTTAGAACGTTTTGAATATTTTAACGAATGTTTGGCGCAGTATAGCCGGCCTCGGTTCTTGTGTCAATAAACCCTACAATCACTCACACACTCACTCCACAACTAAACGCAAGAATGTATTACCAAATATTGAAACTATTGAATATTAAATTATTGATGTTATATTATCAGTTGAGTGTTTCAGAAAAAATTACAGTTAAACACGCGCCACTTTTCGTATCACAATTGTAACTACACTCACTTCCAAAAGTTAAGCACGAAGATGTAAAATGCAAAAAAATCAACAAATACTGCTTTGATTGACACAAAATTTGGCAGTTAAGTAGCATATATATATTTATACATAAAACGAAATAAATAACTATATCCAGAAATGAAAGCAATATTAAATTTTTGTAAGTTATCAGATTATGTCATACTGGAGACATAAACAGAATTATGTATAAAGTTTAAATAAACAGCATAAAATGAAAAAAAGGACATTAATAGGGTATGTGATCCCCCCTCATCTGTATGCAAAGTTTACACCTTCTGACCATGCTTTCAATTAGGTGGTTAACCACCGCAGAATTAAGCAATCGCCATTCTTTTTGTAGAGCAGTTTCCAGCTCAATAAGAGTGGCTGGAGGCGGGAAACGTGAAGATACAGCACGGCCGAGAGCATCCCAAAGATTTTTAATGGGATTAAGGTCGGGCGAATATGCTGACCGCGCCATACGAACAATCCCTTCACTCTCCAGATAGTCATCGACGATGCCAGCTCTATGGGGACGTGCGTTATCATCCATTAAAACAAAAGTAGGGCCAACTGCTGCAGCGTACAATCTCACAATGGGTTCTAGGACTTCATCTCGATACCGGACAGCCGTCACAGAACCCCGTTTAAAGATGTGCAGGTCGGGGCGGTATCCTAATGAAATCCCTGCCCACACCATAATGCTTCCGCCTTGGAATGCGTGATGTTCGGTGATGTTTTGGGGCTGATTGCTTGTTTTTTGTTTACGCCATATCCTTATACGCTTGTCATCTGGCTCAGAGCAATCTTGACTCATCAGTAAACATGACATTTCCCCAGTCAGATACAGTCCAATTGCCATATTCCCGGCACCACTTTAATCGTGCTCCTCTTGATTGGACGGATAGAGGAACACAAACTCGAGGTACACGGGCATACAGTCCATTCATATGTAATCTTCGGCGTACAGTAGCGGCAGATATAGCCTTACCAATGGACGCTGTAACCATAGATGTCACACGTGTGGAGGTCGCTCTGCGATTCCGCTTGGCTACAATAGCAATATATCGATCTTCCGCGGGGGTTGTAACCCTTGGGCTACCGCCTACGGGCCTTCGGACAACTGTCTGTGTGGTTTGGAATTGTTTCCATAAACGTGAAATTACAGAATGATGAACGCCGAAGAAAAGAGCAACATCTGTGATCGACTGTCCTGCTTCAATGCGCCCCACAGCACGCCAGTGCTCAGAATCTTCCATTCGTTTTCTGGAAGTATAGAAACACGTATGTCTTGAAAACAACTTAACCGTGCTTAACTTTTGGAAGTGAGTGTATTTCATTTCTATTCAATGACTTCCTGTTGCTGAGTGGAAATTATTATTAAAATGCTGTCAAATGAGAGCAGTTGGAAGATTTTAGAACATCATCATCAATATAAATATGGAAGAAAATCTCTAGAAAAATACAAGATCATTCTCTCATCCAGAATTAATTTGAATTAATTAATGCTAGAATAATTATATTCGCATATATACTTTTTGAAATACTTCTAATGATATCAACAACTGCAAAAGTGATTTTCATTTTAACAATTGTGTATTATGTTGAATCAAATATTTTTAGTTTTTTATATATTAAGTAATTAAAAAGAACATAAGATATGTGATTATAAGTGAAAAAGATACCAAGACAACTTATTCTTTCAAAAATGTACAAGCAAGTTAATTCGCGTAAATTCATTTACAACAAAACTTACGAGTGCAATTGTCTATTTCTAGAGTAAAAACAGGTACATACATTTAAGCAGAAAAGATGCATTAAAGATTTTAGAGTTAATTTAGCAGTTTCGATAATGGAATAGATAATAGCGGCAGTATGACCACCACTGTCTGATAAAATTTCATCGCGGTTGTTGTCTATTACTTATCATGGATTTAGTAACAAATATTTGCATACTTTTTAATTTTCGATAACAGAAAATGCACGTGCAAGAACGAAAAAGATGTGACTATTTCATTACTTTACTTCTGAATCCAACAATTTCATAAACATTTATTTTGTGATGTTAAAAAAAGGTACCTAACACTCTTTTTATTTTCAAACTTAACAAATTATTCAGTATGTTTATTAACATCACACAAAAAAGCAACACGAAGGCTAATGATGACGGATTTTGAACCGTTTAATTATCAACCGTGGTGAAGTGACGAGGACACGACACCTAAGTTGGCACCTCCCTCTAAACTACTACACCTTGCCAAAGGGATGGCTTTGAGCCTCTATAAATTTAACGTGTATCATCTTCTCTACACGGTCGGTGTTTAGTGGTGCAAAGGCTTGAACATGCAACCTCGATTCACGAGCTTGAGATCATGACCACTAGGCTACCGCGGCCTCTCAGGCTTAACAAAGGGTGGTAAGAAAATTAATAAAATGATGATGATGATGTCTTTTTCATGACGGGATCCATTCAAATTGTACCATGGGTCCAGATGACTGTTCCGGCAATCTTCGATTTTTTTGACATAGAGCAGTTCTTCTTAAACTTTCAACGCTTGCGACTCAAATTTTAATCAAAATTTTCATCTCTTCCCTCTTTGTACAATAACATTATATAGAATGTAATAATAATGTACAATGACGTATATAAGGCTGCAATACGACTCTATCATAAACCGCACAAATTAGCAAGATAGTAATAAATTTTGTATATGATTAGCCCATGAAAGCCACAAGTGACTATTAAACAAGTCTTAACCTAGTATTGATAAATTAATTATCAATTACATTGTGCATTTATGATACATTTATAAATATATTATGTCAATGTATAAAGGTGTCAGAATATATTTTATTTAGATTCTTATTAGTAAATTGACATATTTTTAAATAATCTTTTATTTTTGACTTTTCGATATACTCGCCCCCCCACACTTAGGGTTGTAATTTTCCCCTTGGGGGGGCGCGCCCCACAGTTTGAGAATCGCTGGCATAGAGGTTTGTTGACGAAAACAGGACACATATGTATTTCTTGTAGAGTAGCAAGAATAGCTGGACAGTGAAAAATATGAGCAGGTGGTAGTCCTCTATCTGAACAATTACAATTCCTATAAGTTCTTCTACCATCCCTATCAAACTTCATTCCTCTGTGATGACCTGTTCTTAGCCTAGTAATGGTCTTTGTTATTATGTAGTCTCCACTTACACTACAAAGTTGATGTTTTACAGGGATTGACAAAATTGTCAATATTAAGATTTTATAGTATCTTACGCCAGATTATCCGAATTTTTATTACCGTAATTAATAAAATTCTAATTAGATGAATAATATGCTATTCTGATATAAGAGAAGCGCGTATTTCCCTAGGATTTATTATGATATTATTGGATGACGCTGGCAATTTTGATTAAACCCTCTTAATACATGCCTTCAGAATTATATCAATGCTGCTCTAAGTGAATTCTTAATCAAACGATTCGCGTGAAGGCATTGGGATTATGCAATTCGTCATTCTCCTAACAGCAAACTAGAATCTGTCAGCACAGCAGCCGATCTTATAAATTCGGTTATCCTTTAGCGGTGCAGTAGACGATTTTAACCAATTTAATTTGCCCTCGCGATGAAGCGAAGTATTATAGGTGCTTGGGGTTAATCAATTGTTCACGCTTCTGTGCGATAATTAATATGGTTCTAAATTCTCGCCATGCAACTAGAATACAGAATTTCATCCTTAGAGCTTTGGGCATGATTGAAATTAAATCGCAGTTCCTCTATAATTAAATCTTTAAAAGAATGAGATGTAGAGAACGTAATAAGGCAATAGATTAAAAGTTTAAATAATCTCACTTAAAACTAGATTAACTTTCAAACTTATGTCAAATTAATTTCAAAATTACATTTCAAACAAGTTTCCTGTTTGGCATTATTGAATAAATCCTCGTCTTGAAAGGATAAAATATTACGTGTATTATATATATTTAGGAATATTTTTTTATTTCAGAAATTACATCTTGAACTGTATTAAACAATTGTAACAAAATATTCATATTTTTACACAAATGTATGTTATTCTAGCATTTAAATTAAAAACTTAATATTAACCAGAAAAGTACAAGATTACTTCGATCTTACTTTTTTTCATAATTTTAATTTAGATGGGCAATCCTGTACTGTTCGCTCCTTTGGAACTCCGTTAACGGCAAAAATGTTGGTAAGTTCTACCGATTTCAAATGCCTGTACAACAAAAATAGCTTTTTGAATCAAAGTAATATTTAGAGCCAAGAAGTAGGTTGTCTTTAATGGTACGTAATATTTATTTCACTGCCTAGAAATTGGATTTGGTTACATCACATCTGAAAGTACATGCTCTAACTCATTGTGCAAGAAAAGAACTGTCATCTGGCCATTTAGCAAGCACTTTTGTTAATGTTTTTACTAACGAACATTTTCTTCTGTCAATTTTAAAATAGATTTGTAGTTGCTAAATTGAGTGCACTTTCATTTTGTAGCTACTTAGATTGCAATATAGCAAAATATTTTTAAGAAATTCATATCTGATGAAAGTTGATATATATATATATATATATATATAACTCTGTTATTTTAATTTTTCATATCTCCTTTTAAATTCTGTTGTCTAGTTATCTTGCAATTACAAATTTTTTTCAGTTTTAATCATGTTAATTCATCTCTCTCTTGTTGAGAAATTTTGATTATATATATATACGAGGGTAGTCCCAGAAGTACCCGGCCTGTTTGAAAACTATCACTGTAATAGAAAGAACGCAATCTCTATAAAGCATATTCTTCAGGTTTGAAGATACCACGTTGTTTAGTATTTGTTTGGCAGCCATCAATAGTGAACGTTTTCAGTGAATTTGGGAAAATGGAGAAAATTGATCATCGTTATGTGATACAATACTTTTATTTGAAGATCATCAGCCCATCCAGTATAAAAGATAAACTAGATTCTTTTCTGGGTGATTCTGCTCCTTCGTTTACAACTGTAAATTATTGGTTAGCAGAGTTTAAACGAGGCCGTCTGAGCTGCCAAGAGGAGCATTTGTAGTTTTTGACCGAATGAGGTGATGACTCCAGAAAGGGAGAAGAAAACCCACAAAGCGGTACTGGATGATCATCGACTGAAAGGTATGGTAGGTATTTCAAAAAGGGCGGTACATCGCATATTATTTGAAAATGTGGACATGAGAAAGCTGCATGCAAATTGGGTGCCACCGTGGCTTCCACTCGAGCAAAAACAGTGTCGTAAAGATGCTTCAATTGAGTGTTAAACAAAGTTTTACAACAACAAAGCAAAATTTTTGCGCCGTTTATTAGCCATGGATGAAACATGGCTCACTCACTTCTCACCCGAGACAAAAGAAGAATAAAAACAATGGCCTTAAAAGGAAGCACCAGCTCTAAAAAAGGTGAAGACCGTTCCGTCTGCAGGCAAGGGCATGGCGTCGGTTTTTTGGGATGCGCGTGAAATAATTTTCATTGACTATCTTGAAAAATAAAAAACTCTATTGCGCGAACTTATTGCGAGTATTGCGTGAACTTATTGTAAAATAAGTGAAGAAATCAAACAAAAACGGCAGTATATGGTTAAGAAGAAAGTGATGTTTCATCAAGACAATGCACCTGCTCACAAATCCGTTATTGCAATGGTCAAAATTAATGTAATAAAGTTTGAATTGCTACCTCATGCACACTACTCGACAGATTTATCACCCTTGGATAATTTTTAATTCCCAAACTTAAAAAAATGACTCAGCGGTCAAATATTTTTCCAACGAGGAAGAAGTGATGTCGGCAGTTAAAGGCTATTTTGAGGAACAAGACAATTCTTATTATAAAAAAAGTGTATCGAACTTGTTGAATATCCCTGAGAAAAGGGCATAGAGCTGAAAGGAGATTATGTTGAAAAGTAAATATATTTTTTCCGAAACTTTTTGCGTTTTATTTGTTGGGTAGGGTATATGGACCTACCCAACAAAGAATATGAGACCTACTATAAAAAAATAATGTCAATGTGTGTACCAAAATGAAAAAAACAATTATGTTTTCTAAAGATGTCACTGACTTAGGACTGTGAAATAGGGATGAGTTTGCTTTATAGGTTCTTAATGATGCTCTTTCATCGCAGAAAATTTACACATAAAACTATATAAAAAAGGGAACCGAAACCGTAATTGAAAAAAATTATTGAGCTTAAAATTTGCACTTGCATTGATACTTTATGCAAAACGACAAGCAAAAAGCAAATAAGTCGTGTGTGTGTGAGTATCTATGTATCTCTCTCTATATATATTTATATCTGCACTTTCTTTTTCTAACACGTGTTAAAATAAAACAAAAAAAAAGATGTTTCAAGAAGTTTTGGTGCACAACTGCAATGAAATTTCGTAAGATGTAATTAATTTTTAATCCCTTCTTCAACAGATTAAATTTTAGTATTATAATTAATGAATCTCATTTGCCTATTTGCTTTGATCGCAACAATCGAAGCAAACATTTGACTACTAATTCTTTTAAAAGGATTGAACGATTTATAATGAAAGCGTGTCATGAATTTAGAGAGCGTCCAATTAGCGTGAAGAAATAATGGTAATGAAAATGAAGGTTTGATTGCAATTGGTTATAATTGATACTGCTATTCTACAGTTGGTAATAATATAATAGAATACAGAGTATAAAAATAGTATTCTTTTTGCAGCATTTTAAATATTTTTTTCACAGAATTATATTTTTCGAAATAAATTTCTAAATCGGGATGAGTAAAATATTTAAAAAATAACTTTTCTTCAAAAATTTCTTTCCTCCTTAAAAATAAATAGTGACACTAAATCTCACAATAATTTTATGGGCTTAAGCGTATCATAACATACTCTACAGAGAGAATAGGTATAATAACAGAAATACATCTCACTCGTAGCTTATTTCGTAAAAATTCTCCTGTCCTCGTGTTTTTTCCTTTTTTATAGAGGAAAAATTTGTGATAGACAGCATTCACATAGATTTATAAACTTCTTCAACTGCTGGTTGTAAAGGCCAAAATCTTTTTTTTTATCCATTTTCCCTCAGGACAAAAACTTTTGAGAGGAAGTCACATCAGTCTCACATGCGTATAACATTTGTGCTGAAGAATTGTTTTTGACATTCTTTTTTATACAGTAGAATCGTATGCCTTTATCATCATCAAATTCTGCAATGCTCCTCATATGTATTTGTGTTTGTATGTATTTTATGCATGTAAAAGTTTTTCAAATAATGGAATTTATTTTTAAATAAAATATCTTAACAATGCACACACCAGCTTTATTTCTGTATCTGTTTTTTTTTTCAAATTAATTATTAATATAATAAATGCCAATAGTTATTACTCTATTGGCTTAATTTTTTTTCTAAAGATATTTAATTGTATTTTTGTGCAATTTTTTTAAAAAAATATTTTTTTTAACTATAAATGCATTGCAGAGATTTTAAAAAACTAATATTTATGTGTTTCAATATCAGTTACCTTACAGGCTACAAAAACTTTTTCAGCATATGTATGTCTAAAAAAATGTTTTTGTTTTCTAGATTATATAATCTGTTCCTTTGAATAACCTAGAAAATATTCATTATATAAACATACATAAATATTTTTTGTATAAAAACATTTCATAAAAATAATGATATTTTTCTAACTTAATTTTAAAAAATTAAACGCAATTTGGATTTTATGTAATTTTATTAAAAAACTAAATACGCAATTTGGATTTTATGTTTGTGTATTTTTGTGCTTTAACCTATAAGAAAGTAATTATAACAATTCGAATTATATATTCTTACTCTGCTAATGTTTTATTACTATTTAAAACACTTATGCGTGTAAAAAATACTTTATCTTTATTTAATTATTAAATAATCTTTATATGTTAGGAATGAAATACTCTTTTACGTAAGATAAGTAGAAAGTAGTTACATAGAATATTTGAAATTAAGTATTCTTTACTTGAGAAGTTGTAAGAACTAATATTTCCAGAATATTTAGGTATATTTTATATTAGGTATATACAGAATATTTTAAAATATTGGGTTTGATATTCAATTAAAATACTGGAAAAATATATCAAGTCTAGTTAAATCGAACCCTGTAAATAAACAACCCTCAAATGAAAGTCTTTTTGTAAGCGAAATGGAGCTGTGCTCTCCACAAACAACGCAGAACTTTTTGAAGTTTTGAGAGTACATATAAAAATATGAAAGAATCTTAGAGTAACGATTAACATAAAATTATTTTGTATCTTTCAACAGAATGTTTTGTCTTCCAAATTATTTCTAATACCACAATAAATAAAACAAAATATATTTCTGAAACGTAAAGACTAAGCATTATATTCTGAAGCTATTTTTAAGGGGATCATTCAATTGACAAAAATCGGTCAAAAAATCAAATCTTATTTTTTTAGCCTACATTATTCTTTATATACTTTCCTGTTACCACATAAAATTTGAAAGCTCCAAACTTAAAAAAACGCAGAATTATGATAGCTTTTACGTTTGTTTTTATTCACATCCCTTTGGCAAATCAAAACTTTAAACTGACTTACCTCAAAAAGATAAAATAACCAGTTTGTCTTCATTTAAAAAGCTAAGGCTTTTTATATTGCGCCTAATACTCTGAATTTTTCTTACCTATTGCTAATAGTACATGTAGCAAAAGTTTGTATGCATTTTTGAATCAAAGCAATACTTATTTTTTTAAAAAAAACAGTTAAAAATCATAATTTATACATTTTTTAGGAATTTACAATAATTATTCATAAAAAGAAGTATTGTACAAATACCAATCATGTTATTGCAAAACCCATATCAACTTTTATTATACATAGTTTGACGTACTTGTAAATCAAATTTCATGCGTGTACGTAAATTTTTGTAGAAGTAGCATTTTAAAATCACTTCGCAGTTTTTTTTTTTTCCTTAAAAAATTAAATGGCTAGCGTTTTATGAAAATTTGAGCACAAAATTTGTTTTACATAGTATACACACATAGGAGGCAACCAAAAAAAAATTTGAAAATCCTTAATTTAAAAATTTGTGCGTAAATCGTACCATGTTCCCTCAAAATACGATATATGGTTGCATAAATTTAAGATTTGTTCTTCTTTTTAGAATGCGAATACTTTATTATAAGTGGGATTCAAATTTTGTGAAAAGACTTTAAATATACATTCCATAACAAAAATGCTTGGCACTAAGTAGGAGTTATCCGAATACATTGAAAACTGGTAGATGTGAATAAGAATATAGTGTAAATGTAACAGCATTATAGCAAAAATAAATGTTTTACTCAGTAAATACACAGCTACAAAAAAAGCAATACTACTACTAACTAGAGTAATAAATAATGCATTAGCTCTCTCCTAGCCCTGATGAAAGTTGCTATCCAGCTGGGCTCTTATGATTTCTTACTCTTAGAATATATCCTCCAGCAAAAAAATTGCTTTCCAAATGCATTCAAATTGGTGATTACATCGGTGTGATCCAGAAACGAATAATGCATTTTCACATCAGAGCTCAACGTGAGACATTGGAGAAAGATCAGGTGATCTCACTTCTCATATACATTTTTTGAAAGATGAAACGTATTGGAAAATAATAAAAGAAAACAGCAACTGTAATTTCCATTGAAAACCATCTCAAATAATTTTGATTTTAATCTGCTACTTTACAAATGAAATTATGTTAGATTTAGAAAAAGCAATGTTAAGATACCACGTAAAAATTTATTTTATATACATACTTTCAAGATTTAAAAATTTTAAAAATACTAAAATGGGATTAAAATTGTTTTTGTTTATGCCACACATTTTGGAGATACATCCCGTTGCCTCGGGATAGCGGAATGGCTATGTTCTTGAACTCGTGACTGGCAGTTTAGAATTGTAGGTTAGAATCCTGGAACAAGCATGTAGGAGAGTTGAGAAAGTGGAGAGGCTCAAAGTCCTCACGTTGGTATGGTATGGAAGTCTGGAGAGTAGGAGGGATGCTGACGTATCAACCTCATCGCTCGACTGAGGCTCAAAATTATAATACTCATTGCCACAGTTTGCACCTTTCTTTAGAGTAAAAAAAAAATCAAACCGAAATACTTTCTGAAAAACAAACTGCATCCTTGCTTCTAAAGTATCAGTGAAAAAAAGAATCGAAACTAAACAAAAACAAATTCATAAACAAAATATATGCTGTCTCATCATGGTCATTTTAACAAATAATTTGTCACTTAAATAACGCGTTAACTAACATAAGTAGAAATTACGCAATTTGATATAAATGCAAATTTTAAATAGCATTTTTCCTACGTTTCAGAGTAAAGATACGGAAACGTTTGTGGATAAGCATGTTACTTAACAGTGTATCGCTTCAGATGGAATCTGGTGCATTATTTTTCCATTTTCAGTAAAAAATGGCATGGAGCATAGAAAAACTTCGTAATGGTACCCCAGACACAATATTGGAAGAACATTTTCGATTCGAAACATCCGTCACTTCTTCACAGCTATTTTTCACTCAGAAAATGCATTTTCTGGAGCAGAAATGTCTGTTAATCCAAAACATACACATTTTTGAATTCATTCTAAAAATACAAAATATATATGCTATATACGAATCCGACATATATATAACCTAAATATTATCGATAACAGGAAATTTAACTGTATGCGAAGCATAATTTTAGCATACAACTTACGAAAATTTTGAAATGTTTACTTTTTATGAATATTCTAATAAATGTTTTTGTAGAACTCAAAAATTGTATGCATTTTTATACGTAAAGCCTTTTTGCATAATCTTTTTGAATAGATAAAATGGAATTTTTTCTTAACTTGAAGAAATCCGTTTGTAAATTTGGACAAGTACATTTACAGAAATATTTTGAAAAGTTTTAAAATAAATTTTACCAACTGAAGTTTCTGATATTTTTTAATAAACAAAGTTTTTAGAAGATTTTAATTGATGTGAAACATTTTTGTAAGTATATTTTCTTATACGGAATTAGGCATTTTTGTGAGTAGACATTCATCGAAAAAAATTCTCATATTTTGTATTGGGAAGTGTTTTGATTGATGTATAATAAAAAAATGTCTTTTCTCGCAACTTTAAGACATCTTTATAGAGGACAGCATAAAAGCAGGAAGCCTGTACAATGTCTGAACATTCCAGTTCAGCCAGAAGTTATACTCTAGATTAGAGAAAATTTGGTGGCTGTGGATTCCTATCTATGGCAGTTGATTCCGACTTACAAGAAAGACACAGTCTTCAAGTTTCTGATATCAAAGTTACTATCATTACTAGAGCCTGACAACAAAGGAAATTTCGGCATGGTATCTGACACATCCCCTCTGAAAGTGACTTGGCATGCTTCTTCAGAGGATCATGGAAAAGAAATTTGCTACTTCCTCAAACCAGAATGTATGGATGCAAGTCCGTAAAAATTTATACATAAAACAAGTGGCGTGGTTGTTCACTAACGAACAGCTTTTCCTCACCTCGACTATACACAATGCATGTTTCAAGGGAAATCTTGTTCCGCCTAAAGTTCAGAGAGGCTGAATTGGCAAGTATATGTATTAACTTCCATCGAAAAACAAAGTTATAACATGTGTTAGGTTTAACACGGCAAGTTTCTACTTTCTTTATAATGGGTCGTGTTACCGGGTTTAGTAAATTCTTGTTTTTATTACTACTTCTGTAAAGTAACTCACAGTAACTTTTAACGAATGAACGACTAGAATGGCAAAAAAAGGAATTGTTACAAAGAAACTGTAGCTGGATCCCTATAAGAAACAAGTTCACACTTCCATAACACATGGTATCAGCTCAAATTTCTGAAGATAGTGAAGCGAGTTGTTCTGCAAGGTAGACGTATCACCAGAAAATTGGAAATACAGCACATGGTAGTACAAAAGGACTGTTCTAATTTTGAAAGATGAAATTGTTTGTGTTAATTGTTCATCACAATACAATTTATATAACAATTTGATCAAGAAAATACAATTCAACGACATTTCAATTAGAGTATTTCTCATATTTCTGTATTCCACTTTTATCACAATCGCCATCTTGCTTAATAGTAAAAATTATCTTGTACTTCTACGAAGGCAAGATAACATTTTGACAAAAAAAATGGGTAACATAATTTTGATCATGTTTTAATAAAAAGTTATCTAACTAGAGGTAAGATACAATCAGATGCCATTCGAAGAAGGCTTGCAAAAATAAAAAAAATACAACAGAAAATCAATTTATTAAAATGCTTAACTCTTAACATCATTAACTTGCTTCCGCGGTCTCCTACCATTATCTTTCGCGATACAAAAACTTATGTTTGAAATAATATATTCAATTAGTTAGGTATGAGAATCCGGATGAATACATTTATTGATATCTATAGATTTATTTTCTGCCTCTTTAAGCTATAGCATATATTCTGTTACATGTTATGAAAACTTTTTATTTCAAAAATTTAAACGAGTAATAGCATAATATTAATCTCCATCAAAAATAGTAATAATAGTATTTTCTCAAGTCGGATAGGAGACAGTAAATAAAGAATTTAGCATGCAAAACATATTCGTACATGGAGAACCACATGCGGTTAATATAAATCATCATTATAAAATTAATTACAGTAACAAAAAATTTGAGAAGTTTATCCTACATTTTTTGTTACAGTTACCTTTAGAATTTTTAGTAGTAGTTATTGCTAATATGCCATTCGGTGTATAGTTATATATTGCAGAAAATTGAGAAGCATTAATATTCATAGCACGTTTGAATGAAAAATAGCACTTTTAAGAATCAAATCATTTAATTTACTCAGTTTTTAATTATACTAAAAAAAAAGACGAACAGGCTGCATAAAATTCTTTAAAAAAAGAATGATGCATTAAAATTAATAAACATATACTGGGGAAGTTTTGAACTAAACAGAAAAACAGAACCTCAAATCAGAAATAATAACTTCTTTGAACTTATATTTGCTGAATTCAAATTACACACCGTAAATGTATGTTAAAGAAAATTAATTTTTATCAGTATTAATTCTAGTAAACACATATTCTCATGTAATTCGAAAAAACAATATTTGTGAAGTAGAAGAAGTAAACCCGTATAAAAATATCACTTCGAGAAGTGACAATTCAATACTATCTACATTAACTAACACAATTTAAATTAAATTAATACAGTTACATTTTTATTCAATATTTCTGCAAATAAAAAGTCTGTAGAATAGTTTTTCAATTTAAATTACAACAATTGTATACTAATATATTGTAACTATTTTAATACTAATTGCATTTTTTTTCAGTGTGTGTTAAATCCAATTCCATCCACTTCAAAAATAAATCAAATGACTTAAGTAAATTCAAAATAATGAAATGTAATGGCATTTAGTTTCAGTAAAAAGTGTCAAGTTATAGGTATAATCTAGGAAAATATATGTATTCATTTTAAAGAGTAACTTTGTTAACTTCTCAATTAACAAACTAGCTTTTGAAACAAAATTCTGGAAAGAATGTAAATTTGTAAACATTGTGCATTTCTTCAAGAAAACATCTGAAATTCATGACTGCTTCAACTGTAAATGATGTGTTTCATGAATATTTATAGCGTTGAAAAACATGCTTCAGTACTTCTTTGAATTCTAAAAAAGTTGTCACGCCACTTTTTTAAGAAGATGCATTTCTGTATCTTAAAGTGTAACTTTCATTTCTGTCTTCTCAACAAAAGACAAAAATGATTGATAAAAAACAGCACATCTTCTCACAAATTTCTACAAACGTGATACTAGATATTTTTTTACTGAGGAGTGTATAAAAAAAAGGCTTCATGTTCTTTTATTTATTCCTCAGTTTAATTATGAAAATACAGAGTAAAATACGCTAAAAGCGAAAACGCTTAAGGAGAAATATCGGTTAACACGAAATAATACCACGGTTCCGACTGTTTATTATATATTTCCATGCATTTTTCTCTTAACATGAAACACGAAAATATTTCCTTTCTGAGAGTGAACAAAATACGGAAAACACCAGCCTCGCTAGCTATATTTAAGAGGGTGTGAAATTAAAGAGAGAGATGGATTCACATGTTTCGTATAATGGATGATAACTCAATTTTGAAATGTGCCTTCGGAATAGCCTGCGGTCCTAACCAATTTCGGTTATCTAAGCTACTTTAACCCTCCACCCTTACAAAAATATCTCTTCTCTCTACCGTTGGCTTTGGAATTCGGTGGAGAGTAAAATCAGTAAGTTTGGTTCACGTTTTTTTAAAAATTTTATTTTTTATTTTTGAAATAAATTTTTAAAAGCCTGATGTCAAAGAGGAAACTAAGCTGCTATTTCGCTTTAAATGAAGGACTAAAAACAGAAGACAAAAAGAGAAATCTGTAAAGATTTTGATATTGAAATCAATTTCCTTTCGTTCTTCTCAATTTTTTTTTTTTGTGTTTCTATGTTTTTTTTACTAAACTCATATTTACATCCGTAGGCTAATAAAATAATGAACTTAATTTTGTTTAATGTTTTTTTTTCAATATCTTTTAACACAAAAAATTATTTCAGTCTCCAAGGTTTTGTGTTAAGCGATTTTCCGTATATAACTTGAGCATATAGGAGTTACTTTTAAGGAAATGTCAAAACTTTTATTATTATTCAGGGTTATTTACAATTCTCGGGATTTCGAAGTACTATATTAAAAAAAAACCCTAAGGCAAATACAGAAAAAAAGGAACATTCAAAAGAATTACAGAAACAAAATTGGTTACAGGCAAACGTCAATACGTGTTCGAGTTACTGTTAACATAGTACTATTAACGGTATTGACAGCACTTGTTATCTTTTTCGAGTTATCCGAAAACTTGATTTTTTACATAAGACCAAGTTCTCATTTCACCTTTACCTTGTAATGTAGCGGAATTGCAGGAAAGGATAACAGGTGCTGTCGTTAACGTTGATTGAACCATATTGAAAAGAGTGTGTTAGGAACTGGAAAATCGTATTGATGTATACCGTGTGACCAAAAGTTTTCACACATAGAACCTCTGTAAATTATTTAAATAAAACTTGAATTGTTCCTGTACGTTTCAAAATTGTTCATTTTTTGGTGTATTGGTCTTATTTTTTTACTGTAGCAGCGTTTTGAAATTCCGGAGGAAACTATGATTCTTTGTATGTCTTTAATATTACATGTTATTAAGTATTTGAGGTTTTCTAGAGATTATGAATGTGTAATACTTTTTTTCAAATGTCAATGAATAAATTGTGCAGAATATAACTAAATACAAGTTATTTCTAGAATCAAATAACTTTTAATAAAAAAAAATGTAACATGTTTCTTATACCTGAAGAATTTATGTTCCGTTTAACAAAACCAAATGTATTTTATGTATCTAAGAAGGCTTTCCAACTCGATATTAAAAATCGTGTATTCAACTTTGTGAAGTTAAGTTTCTTGCGAAGTAAAATTTGCTTCTCGGTGACTGTTTCGCAAGTAGTAAAGAAAACTACAACTTTTTCAATATCCGAACATTAATATTTGTAAAATTAGAAAGATGTGGACGAAAAAAATTTGCATAAAATAATCGGCTACCTGGGAAAGAAATTGGATTCTAAGAATTTCTTCCGGATTAAACAAAGTGTAATACCTTTATCTGAAAGTGAAACTATATTGAAAAAAAATGGGGTTTTTTTGTATTACCAATAAACAGATATATATATATTTATGTATATGTTGCCATTATATTTTGAAATAAGTTCTGATTTTCTTACCTTGATATGTGACAGGCTGTTTTTCTCAAAAAGAAAATGAATTTTGCAACATTGTACAATAATTTAAAATTAATCATTAGATATTCACACATGTAAAAGAAAAATACTATATATATATATATGTATATATTTATTCAGATTGTTACATAATCCAAAAATAGTATTAACCAAAGCCATTTTGAAAAATATTTCTGATATATTTCGAAAGAATGTGTTTTTGTAAGAAAATTTTAAAAACATCTAAATTGAAGAACATTTATATGCATCTTAATATCAAAGGGGGCTAATTAGAATTTCTAGGCAAGCTATTGTTCCCTCATTTTTGAAGCAGTAAGAAAATTTACGCTGAGCATTAACAAAATTATTTATAATTCATAAAATAATTCTTAAAACTGACCAATCTTTAATAGAATTTACTCGTTTTCAATCCTGAACTTCATTCCCGTTTACATACTAATTTTATGTTTTCTAAAACTTTTTAAAACATTTAAATGTGTTCGAAAGATTATTATTGAGAGAGAGAAAGAAATATCACAAGAAAACTATTCACTTTTTGTGTGTTTACAAAATATTTTTCTCAAAACATTTAGCTTTATTTTTCAGGATCTTAATTGCTTTACTTTTTAAAAAATTTCCTAGTTAAATTAAACAGTTTTCATCAAGACAAAACTTAAATGTTCTTAAGTAGTATTAATCAAAATATTGGAACTATTCCAAATGTGTATAATCTTTTTCGAAAAAAATGATGCTTTACAAGTTGTTTGAACTAGGTTTTCAAAGACATAAGAAAAGAGTTGTTTTCTAACAGGATGATAAACATTAACGTTCTTATCGCATTTTAAAGATTTTTTTAAGTGTTACAATTGCGTAACAGGAATGACATAGCATTACCTTGATCAGCTCATAACAAATAATAAATGGATATTCATTTTTGCAATTTATTTTCCATTAATTGATTTATATAGTCAATCAATTTGATTATACAGTCACTAATGAAATGTTCTGAAAGCTAAATTATATATTTAAAAACTACAGCAAGTAATTTCTGTTTTCCTTTGATGAATATTGCATTTTCCTTTTTTTAGGGGTTTAGACAATGTCAAGATTATGTTTCGATAATAAATTCCAATTTAAGTTTGAAAGAAAAAAAGGAATTTGGAAATGCTTGAAATACTTGTATGCTAATTTAATGTAAGATTTACATATAAAAGTTTTTTTTTCATGTTTTATATACACTAGTTCTGTTCTTTCTTTAATCATCTATGCTTATTCTTTTATTTTTTTTTTAAATTTACGCTGTGGCTATATATAAGGAAATATTTTATATCGTTTGGTGAAAAAGCAATTCAAGTCATCACGATGCATAATACTCACTAGAAACTCTAGAATAAATAAGAATAATAAAACGAATTAAAATATAAAAGAAAATCAGCAGGATTAAATATGATTTTCTATTATATTTTATTCAAAATTTTAAAATATTTTCTCAAAATTTTTTTCTCTTTTTTTTATGTTTTAAAATAACTCCTTCATTGAAAATGTATATAATATAAAAGGTTACACATGAGAATAATATTTTTTATATACGCATGCAGTATTTATAATCTAGAGGAACTGACTTTTTAAAGCATATAATCAATTATTCAAATAAGACAATAAAAGTAATATTTTATTATCACAGTGCAATAATTTTTTATTTTGAAATGCCCAAATTCAAGAATAAAATTGAAAATAATTATTGTTAAATCTAAGAAAAGTCAAATTTTAATTTTAAAAAAATTATAATTAAAAACTTTTTTGAAAAAATTATACATTTTTTAATTATATGAAAAGGGTTTGTTTTTGTATAAATTTCTTTGTTAGAAAAGTTACCTTTGAAAATGTCAAAATTGCAAAACTCAAAGTGGAATTCATCTTTAAAAACGTATTACAAATTTCCATTTTTCCGTAGCTAGGTTTTTTTTACACAATTTTCTGCAATTTGATTTTTTCAGCAATATATTTTAAAAAAAGGAATGGAACGTTAGGTTTAAGTATCTGTTTTAACGTTAAATCCTTATGAATGATTTTAATTACAATTTCGGAAGGCATTACTAGATTCGTGCAATGAATCTTTTAGTCTTTAGATTTTTTTTTGATCAGATACTTTACTTTCTTGATAGTTGCTTGTGTTTGAACAGTCTTAGAATGAAGTTTCGCGGTCAAGTTTTAATTTTTACTTTCTGCTAGACGCTTTTTCTTCTTCAAATTTAATATATTATAAATACCTTTGATTGAAATACAATAACCAAATTTCTTACACCGCTTTTTAATTTGTTGATACGAGTATTTCTCCTTGAAAAGCGTAATTACGTAACCTTTAAACCATATATAATTTTTGGAGCCATTTTTAAAATAAATCTTTTAATTTAAATTCCAATCAAAAGAAAACCTTAACAGACGAATATCCTGAAGTTACCAAAGCTTAATCTCAAAATGCGAACAAGAAAATGAATTACAAAATTGTTTTCATAATGTGCGAACGACATTCTGTACTGAATCTCATATTATTATTCCTTATGTTTATAATTATAAATACGTGTTTTGTTCAATTTATTTTCTTAGTTACAAAAAATTAGTAGAATGATTTTCTTACTGAATTAATATTGACAAGTTTAATATATTTGCCATTTCGAAGTATTGTATTACGTCTCATTAAACTTTCAGTTTTAGCAGAGATACATTAGGAAGTAAAATAAATAAATAAATAAAATAAAATAATTCAAGAATTGTTGCAATTCTGGGAAATTATTTACTATTCAGGGAAAGTAAGTTTTTAAAATTTTCTCTGGGAATAGTTATGATTAAAAGTATTGGGATAAAATTAAATTTTGAAGTTTTTTGCAGTAAAATTTTTAGCAAATTTCTATTCACGTCTCTTACGTTATCAGTCACAATACTCATTAGACATCTCAATCAATTTGGAAATTTGATGAACTTTCATTAGCATCTGCTTAGTTGCAGAGTCTTGGGATTGAGCCCTGATGAATTCGAAGTAATGGTGGCTGTTGTCAATTGATATAAATTGAATCTTTAATTCTCTAGTGGTACTGATTTGAAATTACGGAAATGAGCTAGGAGTTCAAAAGGCATTCTCTTCCGATAGTTATGAAACAAAATTAATAAATTTACCCCTATAAGCATTTAAGTGATGTTATGAATTCCTCTCATCTCCCTATAAATACTCCTATAAATCCTGTAAATTTTACACATTAGCTGTCTCCAGAGAAATATTTTAATTTATCCAAATATTTAAACTAATTTAAAGGATTTCAAATCTTTAGAAAATCTGCCAAGTGACAGATTCGTTCATATATTACAAGTATGTAATTTAGGACTAATAATTTCTGTTTCTTAATTAGTACTTCAGTGTGTCCGAAGTTATTTAGAACAAGTTATGCAAAATATAAAATATATCATATTCTATATGGCAAAAGTACATAAACAAATTTAAATTAGTGGATTTTTTTCGTAAACCAAAACACTCTCATTAGCCCTTTTAATTTTCTATTAAAAGTTACGGGATTTGCACCCCAATGCCACCGTTTTTTGCATAGGGGCGCGTATGCGAAGTATCGGGGGGAGAATATAAAAGGCATAAATTAAAAAAATTTTCTCCTACGTAAATTCTTCGCAAACATTGCCACATTGCCAAGGTCATTTAATTGCATTCCACATCCTTCGGAAAAGTTCTACTGATATCAGCTCAAAGAAAAGAATGGCATTTCAGCAGGACATATATATACGTCCGGGGCACTCAATGCATCAGTTAAGTGAGACGGATATATACGCCGATGGTGGTTAAGGGGTTAAATACCATATACCAATTTGAATATATTATTAAAGAGGAAAGCACTTTCGATCAATGCATCATTTTGTAATTAAGTTTCGGTCGTTACCTTATCAAATCATTAAAAAATGTGACTTTGTCAAAATCCTTCCTAACTTTCAACGTATTTGGATAAAATTAATATTAAAATTAAAAATTCAAGGGAAATGATTCAAAGGAAACTTTGATGTTGAAACGAGCCCACATCCCTTCCACCCTGTGACCTAGCTAAAGGTGTGGAAGGAATTAAAGGATCATTTGGCATGATAAATTTCAATTATTTTATTTATCACTATAATCGACTCAAACACAAATAACACTTTAAATAGGATTATTCAGTCAAGCAACAGAGAGGAGAGACGAGATTCGCGTTTTGGGGAGAATATGTTCAATAATGCGGTTCTTCTCTCCTTAATATTACTTTACACAGAGCTTACGTATTTAATGTCCGCCAACCCACTTTAACACTTTAAACATCCACGTAATAATCAAACAAAATGTACAAAATTATGTACAAAATACTTCAATATCTCCGATAGTTCATACTGTACAGGCACATGACGCCAAACTGTTTGGCCTGGTATCTTTGAATACAGAGATTAACAGATTAGTTTTAATATATTGAAAAGGAGGACAAGTAGGAAGACACTTTTTGAGGAAGGACAGAACCTATAAAAGAAGGATTGTCCTCCCTAAAGGAGGATAATTGGTCCCCTTTATATTCAGGACGTGCCCGATGGATCCTTTGTAAAAAGCGTATCAAAATATTCTTGTAACTTCTAGTATTCATCCTTATTTTTTTCGGGAAGATATTCTTCAATAATTAGGATCTAGTTGTCAAAGAATTTAATAAACATCGTCTTTATTTCTGATTTTTCAGTGCAAGCATTTCTCTAGAACGACGCCTTGGGATTAGACCAGTGCCGGTGAAAGCTCATTTCGGGCACTGGGCACAGGAGATTTACAGGTCCCCTTGGCACTGGTGGATTGAAATTTATATATAAAGAGAAAATCTGTTTAAGTCCAGCTTATTCAGGACTTTCTGAACTTGGCCCCTTAGCGCTCGCACCAAACTCCCAATTGAACTTGACTAGACTATTTATTTTTACGTTGAAGATCGTACTTGATACACTTGCGCTCGTGTCTGATCATGATACAGTCGAGAAAATATTTCAGTTCAGATCCATTAAAGTTAACATAAGAGATAAAATAAACCTATAAAAATTAAATGAAGTGGGTACAATTTGAATTTAATGCAAATTACACCACAACTCAAAAAATATTTCTGTATAAAATATTACAAATTATTCATTTGATTTTCAGCAATATTATTTTGAACGGCAAAATTGTAAGAGTTTTAAAACATGTTAAAAAATATTTTTCTACAAAATATAATTTGTATTTGCTTCTACTAATTCACATAGTTTCTCTCATTATAATTTTTATTGCAAGTTCAAATTTTTTACACCAACTCTTTCCTTTTGAATAACTATTTTTGTATGATTTGACACCATTCATTTGCAAAGGATAAGCGGTACTAAACTTCATACAAACTTAAAAACACACCAAATGCTGATAAAAAATGATACTTCATTAACAGTCTGAATGCTGTTTATTGATTACTCAAATTCATAGCTATATTTATGGTTCGAGACAGATTTTATGGATATCATGACAGAGCATTAACATTTATTATCAGTAACCATATGTACTACTTATAATTGGCATTTATCCAAAAGCAGTTGGCTCTGATACCAATTCTGAATTCGTTGTTTTCTGAGTATATTAAATTTTTCTTATCAAATATGTGTTCCATTTACTTATTTAAGTCCATATAAAAACGTATGTATGAAAAATTGTAAATCAACCCATTTAACATCTCAGAGCATTTTGATGTTGAATTTATATTTTCTGTTCCATTTTAGAGTACTGCTTGGAAAACAATTATTATTTTATATCATTCTTTATTGATCAATGCCAATCAACTATTTACTGGAAATCCTTGAGTCATTAAAATATTTCTAAGAAATTAATTTTAAAAATAATTATGAGATTGCTTCTTATTATAAAAGTATTTTTTTAATATTTTGTCCACAACTTCCACCACATCAATTTTTGTTTCAGAGGATTTTAAATATGCTACAGTTAAATTCTATATATCTAATCAAATAAATGTGTATAGCTTTAACATTAATATTAATACACCTGGCATATAGTGCTGTTAATAATATACTGTATAACGAAAAAATTTGGCGAATTTACCTAACAATTTTGTTTTCAATAAAACAGTAAGTACTAGATATTTTCAAAATGTATTTCCATGAGAAACATAAACTAAATTAAATTGAGTTCACTGAATGTGTTTCCTTAATAAACATATTTCAAAATTTAATTTTTCTTTTTTGACTCAATGCCCAAAGTACATTCGTGTGTCTCAGGTTACAAGACACTTACTTTAGATTATTTATTTCATTTAACAACATTCTATTCTTCAGAGTTTTGATTAACAGAAAGCATTGAATCTCTCGCATTAGGGAAGATTACGTTTTTGAAATTTATTCAAATGCATTCATCTGTTCTATTCAAATGGGAATACTTGAATAAATTCGAATTAATTTTGCACCGAGATGTCTATTTTACGTTAATCAATTAAACCATTCACTTCAGCATTGTAGAAAAACATTCATATTTATGACCCTATGTTAGACAGTATACGAAACGTTAGATTTAAAGTATTTATCCTTAGACAGCTCCTGAGGGTAAGCCGTACATTAGCTGTGAAGTGTTTTCAAATTTGGACTGGTAAATGCAGATGTGAACGTAGATGAAAATTATTCGTTAAAAGAATTTTTAAATCCTGAAATTATCGTCAAAGACCACTACGTGTCGAGAATTAATGAATTTCGATCAACATTTTGCTTGTGAATCTGGTATTTTTTTTGTTTTTGTTTAACATCTGCTTGAGAACATATGTTTATATGAACTGTGCTTTTTGTCTTCCATGTACGCATTTTAACATTTCACATAATCTAATACACTAAATTTTGATGGAAATTGGAATTTTATAAAACTCTAAATTAAATGCTGCATTTTTAGAATGTTGCAATGCTGGTAAATAAATTTTAGAATATATTAATTTGAAGATATATAATGCCTTTACTATATGCTTTTATAAGGAATGGTTTTAATTGAATGAGGGCTAATACTGAATTCTAATGTGTTATATATATATCTACATATTTAGTAACAATTATTTTTTCAAAACTTCGAGTCATGAAGGGCTGAATGATAATTTATAAAAGGCGCAGCTTACATTTATAACTTAGGTTTTTTTCATAGATACATTATATGTTTATTAAATCATTTAATGTTTACTTTATCACTTATTCAGATACATCTTACCCCTGTTCAAATGATAAACCGAGAAATTGGTTACATTTATAAATTCAATGATTCTGATTGCATATAAAACAAACACACATCTTTCATTTTGTATAACTATGCTTTTTCACACTGTTTTATATATAAACCTTACTTTGGTTTAGGAATGAAAACACCTCTTCTCGCTTGTTCTAACACTTAGATGCATTTCAATAAGAATTCAACGAGTTTCTCCCAACTCGGCAGACTACATTGCATTTTAAAAGATTTCAAAAAGCTACTTTAGTTTTTTATCAAGTTGTTAACCTATATTAATCCGTTTGTTTCTAAACATAACTATTTTAAAGCTTTCAAATTTCTGAACAAAGTAAAATCTATTTAATATATAATCTTCTACATTGCCTAAATATTCAAACAATTCAGACATCAATTTATTTGCATTTAAAAATTCAGTTACAAAGTCGTAAGCAAATAATCATTAATTTTCATACCTCGTTTTTAGATCCACGAATGAGGGGAAGCATGTAAATTTTATCAACACATAGTCAACTAAATTGAAGTGCCTTTTAATGGCAATTCAAATCCATAAATCTTTTGAGAACTGATTAATGTTTATTAGCACCAGTTAACATTCAGAAATTGATATTTGAAACTCTTGCACATGTCTGAAAACTGGTGGCCGATTTCGAATTTCCTTTTACATAATGTTAACATATTTAAAGTTTAGTAAATTTAGAAAAGTTTTATTTATTTTTTTTTATTTTCAACAGTTTACTTCATTGCCCTCAAGCAGTTCGTAAATTCTTCTAGAAAGTTCTCGTGAATAATATTGAAATATTCATTATGTAATTGGTTAATTTTGTCTTTTAAATTTGCTACAACTCTTAGCCTGCATCTTTTTAGACCTATAAAGGATTCTAATACATTTGAACAACACAGTAGTTACTGATGTAGTTCTCATTTCGAGCACATTTCAAGAGGATAAAGGACTGTGCACAGTTCTTTTAGTGGACAGTTCTTCAAAAGCAAACTGTAGTTGCACATACATACACTTGGTTTAATAAACCATTGAAAAGAATTAACAACTATTATTTTTCTTCTTTAAATTAACAATTTTGCTATTTTAAAGAATTAGCAATGCTTTCGTTTTGTCTGATAATAAATTGAATCCTTACATCGATATTAAAATATAATATACATAGTGTGACACACACACAGACAAAATAAAGAATAATGCGGAACTTGAAAAAAGAGTAAAGTTGGCAACAACTGCTTTGGTGACGTCATCCCATGCAACGCCTCTATCCATGTGACCACTTTCGTCTTAACCGATGACGCCAGTTGGGAGGACTGTGTCATTGAGTGAACACGTGCAACTGCATTCTGCCGGGAAAATGCCGAATTAACAAGTTGTGTGTGTGTGTGTGTGTGTGTGTGTGTGAAACTTAAGTAATCAGCCACGAAAACTTTTCAACAACTATCCAAACATTATGGAGATGAACTTTGTCTCGTACACATGTGTTTGAATGACATAAATAGATTTCAAGAGGAAGGGACAGTGTGGAAGGTGATGACCATGCTGGGCTCCCATGGTCAGCTATTACAGATCAAAGCATTGCTAAAACTCGTGATATGAGTGGGTTCCCACTCACATCAGTGGTCAGAATGTTAATCAACACAACTACATTAAAGTACTAAAAATACGTTTTGAAAAAAGTAGGAAAAAGGCTAGAAATGGGGAGTGATGGATAGCTGTTGCATCAAGACAATGCATCCGCTTACACGGCCCTACCTGTCAAGCAGTTTCTGACCAGCAAAAATATTCCTGTGCTGGGGTATCCTCCTTATTGATCTGATTTTGTCCCTTGCAAACTTTTTTTATTTGCTACAGTTAAATCGTATTTAAAGGGAGCCCATTTCACCTCAGTTGAAGAGGTTCACACAAAGACGGAGAATCTCCTGAAGGGCCATTCCAAAACCTCGTTCCAGATCTATTACCAGTAATGACAGCACTGATTGCCGAATAGTGAATGCTGAAGGGAACTACTTTTAAAGTGATAATGTCACGGAGAACTGATTCTTCAAGTACAATGGTTTATTGGACTATTCTCGTTTTTTGTATGTGTGTGTGTCACATCTCATATATTCTAAGACATAATGCTCTGATTTCACAAGAAATCTTATACCATACACAAGTGTATATATATATATATATATATAATATATATATATACAACACAACACAAAAATAAATATATATTTATAAATTAATATAATGAAGTTCAGGCAAAGAAAGAGACAGAAGCAAAACAAATTTGACTTATTTGTAAAGTCGATTTATTAAACAAAAGGTAAAGAGCAAAAAAGATGCTATATGTTGACATAATACATAAAAATTGCGATTTTTACTCCCTGGAGCAAATTTCAAAAAAAAAACAGTATAACATGGTTAGTACAATGGTTAATACGAAAATGTCTCCCGGACGATGCAATACAGGCCTTACAACGACAACGCCTACGCATGCTGAGTACCAAATTATCAATCTGATCTTGGAGAATATTACACCACTCATCAAGCAATGCCCCCGAAGTTCCGGTAGGCAGGTGGGAGGGGTTGACGGGCTGCAATTCGTCGGCCAAGCATATCCCACACATGCTCTATTGGATTCAAGTCCGGTGAGTATGCTGGACAATCCATACGGGTGATATCCTCCGATTGAAGGCATTCGTCTACAATGTTTGCACGGTGAGGACGGGCGTTATCATCCATAAACAGAAATTCAGCACCCATGGCGCCCCGAAACAAACGTACATGTTGTTTCAGAATGACATCCCGATAGATGTGGCCTGTCATCGTTACACTCTGAACATGCAGGTCAGTTCTGGAACCAATAATAATTCGTCCATAAACGAGCCATCCTGCACCATCGTAACGGTATCGTTTAATGGTGTTCTCTTGGTGGTAACGGTACCTGGCGCTCTCCATATGAAAGTCCGGCGAGAATCAGACTGCAAACCAAACTTGGACTCGTCGGAAAACATTACACAAGACCACTGTTGTGGTGTTCGCAATGTATGGTCTATACTCCTGGTTAATCGCAGGCGACAGTGAGTTGCGGTAAGGGGAACACATCTGACAGGCCTACGAGCATATAGACAATGTGCCCTAAGCGTCTGTAACGGTCTGCCTTGAAACTGTCGTACAGGTAGCTGAAGAGAGCTGACGAGACAGTTCTGATACTGTGCTCCGTCTGTTTCTTTTGGCAGTAACTGCTAAATACCGGTCTTCATTCGGCGTTGTAACTCGGGGTGACCTGTGCTGTAACATCTACTCCACCATCATCTTGGAATCGTTTCAAGCTGAAATGAACTCTGGGCGAATGGTTCCTCGATTAGTTTATTTTCTGAACAGCTCTGTGCCATAACTATGCGGTTATTGCACTGAAAGGCTTTTAAAGCGCTTGTGAACAAGTTTACTTCTTTACACCACCATACCCCCCATTCCTGTAGTATATCGCCATCTCTTTACCAATGCTACTCGTGTTTGTATTTTAAGTGATATATTTTTCGTTATTCGCATCTAATTAGCCATCATGGTGGTTACCTGTAATTTGCATATTTTTCTTTCAAGATGTGTGTGATAATTCTAACAGGTGTTATCTATTTGAGCTGGTCGACCCTTCAGTGGTCCTATAATTCTACCACGTAAAAATCACCAAAGCTTCCTTTGTGCCAACTATGCGTTATTGCACTGAAAGGCTTTAAAGCGCTTGTGACAATTTTACTTCTTTACACCATTCTTATATACCCTCTCTTACCTCTCGTCATTGTGACTACTATCCTCGCCATCTGGTGGTTTCCTGTATTTGCATATTCTTCTTCAAGATATGTGTGATAATTCTACAGGTGAAATTTTTATTTTGGAGTTCAATTTCTGTGTGATTCTGAATTATCCTTAATTTATGGACATGAGTGTATATATATTTGAGTCAGATTATTTTTTAGCATTGCAATAAGCACATTAAGTAAAATTATTTTAAAACAGTACATTTTTATGGAACAAATTAATAGGAAGTCTTCTACTAATTTTAGTATCAATTTAATCAAAAGAAAGTAAATATTTTTAAAAGAAAATATTATACGAGGGTCATTCTGAAATTTTTATGATACACATAGGTTTAAAAGTTATGCTTATAAAATTTTAGAAGTGTTCAAATTTAGTCTCCCCCAGCAACAATGCAGTTTTGCAGACGAGGTTTTCACAGATTAAATGCCTTGAACCGTTCATTTCTTGAAACCGATGAAAAAATGCATTTATAGCCACATCAAACACTTCTGAATGAAAACGGACGTCCACGGTAAATTCTTTCTTAGATTAAAAAATAACCAAAAGTCACACACAGCTAGATCTGGTGAATAAGGTGGATGTTTTATCACTAATTATTTTTTGTTTATTAAGAAATTCAACTGTTAACTCGGCTGTATGGGAAGATGCATTATCATGCTGAAGCATTAGTTCCCTAACAATCACTTCTTGGAGAAATTCTGGAAGGCATTATAGTAGTTTACCAGTTTTCTTGTTACTGACTTCTGTCTTTCCAACTTGATTGCTTTGACCAATTCTGTACTTCTGAAGGAAACGGCATACATTACTTTTTTCATTGCTTTTTGTCTTTATTCCATTGTCGAAGTGGGATCATCTTCGAATACCCATACTTTGCTTTCTTGACGTATTGGAACGTCAAAAAATGGTATGTATGTTTCATCACCCGTTACTGTTTTAGAAAGACGCTGTTGCTACCATCATTTAGCAGTTTAAGAGTTTCTTTACTGATTCTGACACGCTCCTCTTTTTTGGTGCTCAGTTAGATTTTATAGGGAACCCAACGGCAAACTACTTTTTTCATATGCAATTCATCAAGAGTAGTTTTATGTATGGCAGCGGATACAATGCTAATCTACTTTTGTATCATTTCGAAAGTACAGCGAATATCATCCATTAACATTTTTCGTATGGCAGACACATTTTCCGGGATCACTGCCGACCGCGACCTTCCTGTGGGTTCTTCATCCTGAAGAGAATTGCGAACTCTGCAAAATTCTTCAAACTAGCGTTTCTGAAATTGTGGGTCACCTCTGGCCCAGGGGGGGGGGCGAGCATATCGAAAATAAAATTAATTTACTGGAATGAAATAAAACAAAATACTTTCTGACATGATAAAAAACACACATTTACATTGATATAATTTATACATATCATCTGGCGATATTACGTCAACGAATATAAAAACTTCAACACGTCTATTAGCTATCTTTGATCCTATAACCGAATGAAAAAAACATTTTGCTTGATTTTCTGCAATCCCACGATGGGAGAATTTTTATTATGCTTTCTTTTTAAACCTAAATTACTACTCTTTCAGAGAAAAGCAAACAAACCCAGAATCAAAAAAATTCTAAGAAGATAAGCAATTCATCACTGTTATTATTATTGAAATACTGTATGTTAGCTGTAGGAAGAAAAGGAAGACTTAATTCACTTTTCACCCAGACTGCACAATACATTTGCTGATCATCTAATTGATCTTCGAACTTATTGGTATGGTTAGAGTTCCGTCCCCTTTCTTACGTGTTTATTTTCATTTAGGGAAGTTGTAAATAATGTATTTCTGTTGTAGTTTTTTCCCATGTAAAAGAGTGTTTTGATATTTGGAAAAGCACAGAGAGCACTTTAAAGGATTACTGGCCAAGATTTTTTTTGAGTATTCTCAAACTTATAAAGCATAATGAAAAGCATTTAAGATAATTCTTTTTAGAACTAACATACATATTTTTATATTGAATACACTTCTAACCTGGGAGCAATCACGCGAGGCCCAGAGCAGGTTTATCAATCAGGTGCTTGGGGCGGGCACCCAGGTAAGTTGGATTCAACCGGATCAGAGCCCCTACTTGGATCCCACAGTGCAAAGAGTTCCCGTAGAACTGCGCCCAGGGCCCATAATGAGCTTAAACCGGCACCGTTTGTGTCCTTTATGAAATTCACGCACATTTGAAGCATTTTAATTCAGTTTTTGATTGGATTTTTTCTCAAATAATCAGAGAAAAATTGAAAAGTCGTTGAAAGGAGGTAAGTATACTTTCTTTTAAGTTATTCACTGGAATTACGATTCTTATCGTGCACAATAAAAATAATTATTAAAAAGTTTGGGGTGACTCAGTCACCCATTATTGTTAATATCGAGTGCGCTCCTGCTCCCGGATTAAAACATTTTGAACCTATGTAAAGCAACATAGACTAAACTATTTTTCTAATGATATTTGTTGAATCGCATGATGGAAGAAATAAATCTTATTTAAGTATCATTTTGTAATCTGTTTCAATTTAAAAATTAGATGAAGGAAAAATAACATAATAATTATCCTATTACTTAAAATTAATTTACTTAAAATATACTTTACTGATAAGTAACATATACAAAATTTAATATTTACCTTGTTAATTTGTACGGTATATAATTAAAATCGTATTGTAGCTTTAGCGTCAAAGTACATTATTATTGCATTCAAAATATTATTGTTGTATTGGGAGGGGGGAGGGGCAGATAAAATTTATGATAGAAAATTGGGTCGCCAATACTGAAATTTTGAGAAGCACTGTTTTAAACCATCTGGATACAGTAGCGTGTCAAGGAGATTCATCTCCAAATGCTAATTATAGCCATTAAACTCTATCGGCTTGATTTATTCCAACTTTAAAATCATAGAAAATCATAGGACGATAATGTTCTCAGGTCAACTCCATTTTCTCTTCTGTCTAAATTTTATTCTATGCTAAACAATTTGAAGTTAAGTCACTAAAAAATCGTCTGATGTGTTAAAATACTTTGTATTTTCAAATTAAACCGTTAATTTTCTTTTGTAACTTCTTATCTGCGCGTTTCTCAAATATTCCAGAGTTACCCTGGTATAAAGATAAAAATTCCCTTCACTACATATTCTTCAAAGTATTTTATATTTCATTCTCATTTTAAAGTTCATATTCTAAATCATTACTATTCACCATTTTTATCCCTTTATCTAATTTCTATACTTTCTTTCGTTATTTTAGCTTTTATATCTCCTTTTTGCTGCTTGTTCTAAATTTTTTTGCTTTATCAATTATAGATTAGATATTTCAATTTTAGGAATTGTTCACAGTTTCTAAGTAACAAAAAATTAAATTGAATTGCCTGTCAAATCAATAAGTAATTTGCATTTATTTAAATTATGAAATGAAATTCAAAATTGACAGTAAACTTGAAAGACAAGGCAAAATAAACCAAAGATGTAATGCATTAATTTAAAATCATTACTATTTTGATAAGTTATTGAAAACTTACTACACAAATTAAAATTAAATTTCGACAAACATTTCTGCATAAAACTCGAGTGATAAAATATAATTTCAACACTTGTTAACTTCAATTTACTTATTGAGAATTTTACTTGTAAAATAATCAGTCTAAACACCCCTACACCCTCTAGAAGTTAAAAGTAATTCGTAAAGTGATTTCAGCAATTCACTTCACGACGGCGAGAAATCGTGGTGTCTCTCCTGTTCTGTGAATGTCACATACCACTGGAGGCATGAAGATATTCTGTGAGAATTCACACCATCGCTGGGAGGAAAGGTACAATTCTCTGTGATAGAGGGTTGCTAAGCAGCTGTAAATTTAATGAAAATTGTTAAGCAGTGACTTGCATTCTTAATTAAGCATGGTGATTTCAGGGTTTCACGTTTAATCTCTTTAAGAGCCCAGTAGTAATTATTTGTTTCTGTGTCATTATACTTTGAGCATTAAAATGTTTTTTCAGGAAAGATAAATGATTCAGTAATTTCTGTTGACTTTTATGTTAGTTTCATTGTTGACTGTAGAACAAAATATTCGCATTTGATGGTCTTAATGTTTTTAATTTACATGCTTCGATATTTAAAACAAAATAGTAAAGCAATATAATAACATCCAATTTAAGCATTAGAACAAAGAAATAACTTGCAGAGGTAATAAGAGAGAAAATGTCCCCATTTTTAACATTAGACACAGAGACAAATACTTTTTCAAATCACTGCAATGGAATTTTCAAAACCCAGAATTTCATCGACTTATTACTAAAATTTATTAAAAACAAATTTTTATGAAATATTATTCTTAAAAATATGAAAAACATTTACAAATCTTTTGTTAAAGTACGTTTAGTCATATTTTACATAACTTCTTTTCTTCATATTGTTCCAGAGCTCATCAACTGTAAATTTACAATTAAGGAGTTTACAAAGTTTTATACGTATTTCATATTTTTAATGATAATAAAATAAATAATCAAGTAATTGAAAGTGTAGATAGCCTTAGGTGCGGGATTATTATATGAGAATATGAAATTACCTGATAATATGTCCTTAAATAATTAGGGTTATGTTACTGAAGTCGCAAATTTCTCTGAGTTATACATTTTTCCTAATTTTATTTTAATTTATTTTATATTTTTGGAAATTATAAATTTGCATAGCAATGATTTCAGAGATTCCTACGTGATTAAATTTATTGTTTTATATTAATTTTTATTAAATTATATTGAGTGACAATTGATTCTTAATTTTATTTTCAAGATCAACACTATTTCAGCATTTAAATATGACCTAATTAATCAAGCCTATTTTTTTAACAATTTAAAGGGCGGAAGTAAACATTGCATTATTTTGTATAATATTTTATATTTAGAATTCGGAGAGACCCTGAATGTTCTAACCCTGAGAAATTTTCTGATTACCATTTAAAAAATACGACCAAAGAGAAGTTTTAAAATGGATCTGCAAGAAATTCAAAATATTCATTTTAAAATACTCTGGAGTAAAAATACCAATATTTTTACTGTGATTTCGTATTCGACTTGTAATCATTTATATTTTCTTCCCTTCTTTAGGAAGTTAAGTTCGTATTTTGTTATTTTTATTCTAATATTGATAATGTTTAACAATTTTTTAATAACTTATAGATTTATATATTTAAGTATGTGCATAAAATCATATTTTAATCCTAAATTAATTAAAAGTATATTTTTTATTTAATTGACACTAGCATTCTTAAATTAAAAGTTTCAATCTTTTGGTTTATATTAATTCGATTTATTGTCAGATTTGTTTGATTTGTTACAAAACTATTATGTTTTCATAAAAAAAATATTCAATTTAAATACCAAACAAATAAAGACAGAAATATACAAATTCTAAATGACAAAGATCCTAACAATTTTCTTCCCGTAAAATTTTTTGAAAGTAAAAATTTTTTTTTTTGAAATACTCTTAACTGAATAACACATACAGCTTTAGTGATAACTATAACTAACATCTTCACATTTAAATAAACATTTTAACATTTTCCCTTATTATATTTCTCAATAAATAGATATATATTTTTTTGAAAATAATGATGGAAAACAGATCCAATAACAAAGAAACAAAAATAAGGAAAAATATTCTTATACGCAAAGTTTTGGAACAGAACAATTTTAGCCAGTTAAGAGTAACCAGATAAATCTTGCTTTTTGAAAGATTAGCCATCTAGGTATCTAATTAAATTAAAGCTATGTAAATATTTTAGTACCTTAGGTGGTATAAAATAAAACAATAAAGAGCAATAAAGGTTCAACAGGAAATGCTGCTCAATATTTTAGTAATTGTATGTACCGCATTTAAACATTTTTTATATTGCATTTTGAACAGACTTAATATTAATTATTTCTTCTCTGTTACCAATTAGTATTTGACTTACATCTTTTAAAATTACTTCGTAATTGTCTGAAGCTGAATGTAACAATCTATAGATATTTTTGAAGTTATAATATCATTCTTTTACCTGAAATATTCATAAGGAATGTATGATCTTTTTATTTGCATATGAGCAGTAAGAATATTAAATTTTGTCTCGAATTGATAAAACTATATTTTCAAAAAAAATATTCAATTTAAATACCAAACAAATAAAGACAGAAAAACAAATTCTAAATGACAAAGATCCTAAAATCTTGTAAAATTTTTTGAAAGTAAAAATTTTTTTTTAATATCTTAACTGAATAACACATACAGCTTAGTATAACTATAACTAAATCTTAATTTAAATAAATTTTAAATTTCCCTATTATATTCTCAATAAATAGATATATTTTTTTAAAATAATGATGGAAAACAGATCCAATAACAAAGAAACAAAAATAAGGAAAAATATTCTTATACGCAAAGTTTTGGAACAGAACAATTTTAGCCAGTTAAGAGTAACCAGATAAATCTTGCTTTTTGAAAGATTAGCCATCTAGGTATCTAATTAAATTAAAGCTATGTAAATATTTTAGTACCTTAGGTGGTATAAAATAAAACAATAAAGAGCAATAAAGGTTCAACAGGAAACGCTGCTCAATATTTTAGTAATTGTATGTACCGCATTTAAACATTTTTTATATTGCATTTTGAACAGTAATTTTTCCCTTACCAGTATAATAATTATTTAACTTCTCTGTTACATCACATATAGTATTTGACTCCTACTTCTTTTTAGAAAATATTCACGGGGTCTCTGGGGTGTTAATTTTGTCTCGAGAGCTGAAAATGTAAGCAATTCTCGATTAGATGCAATTCTTTGAAGTTAAAAATAAATGATACAATTCTTTTACACATTGTTTATAATGGAATAAGGTTTCCATAAAGTGTAAAATGTTTAAAGTATGATCATAATTTTAAAAATTATAAGCATATGAAAATAAGAAACATTTTTGTAAGAAATATTAATTAAGTTTTGTGTTGCGCATGATATTTTCTAAAATGGTAGCTATAATTACTAACAATAAGTTGATTAAAAAAGTAAATATATATCCTTATTACACTATAGCTATTTTTATATAAATAGATTAATAAATTATATATTTTTTAAATTAAAAAATTGATTTATATAAAGGAAGTATATCCTTATTAAATTATAGCTATTTTTTATATTAATAGAGTAATAAATTATGTTTTTTAAAAAATAAAAAAACTACATTAATTTTTTTAATTTAAATATTTTTAAATATTTTAAATAAAAAAGGTATATTATACTAAATTAGGTAGGATTTAAAGAGTATGATACATTTTATAATTCTGTAAAATTTCATACATCAAAGGCTGCTATTTTAGAAAAGTAAGTAAAATTTATAACAAAAATGTTTCTTATTTCATATATGCTTACAGTATTAAAAATAATGATTATATTTTAAACATTTTGCACTTTTTTGAAACCCTATTCCATTATAAATAATGCGTAAAAGAATCGAATTATTTAATTTTAATTTCAAACTGTTATATCTAATTGAAATTTTTTTATATTTTCAACTCTGGAGACAGAGTTAACACCTCTGAGAATTCTTACGTTTAAGAATTTTATTTCTCATTAGTATCAGCCATTATACTGGCGCATTTTGTCGTGAAAACACAACGTTTAGACTATAAGTTAAAAGAAATTTACTGATGTAGATGTGCAATGTATCATTAGTTATAATAAATTTAACAAGATAAAACCTTTATGAAATTTTCGATACTTTTCATTTTATTAAATAAAACAAAACATCGTTTCGCTTATTAAACATGTGTTCAGTGGTGATGTATTAAAATTAACAATAGTTCTACTACAACAGTTAAACACCTTTTACCAGCATTAGTTATGTTTTATAAAGTAATTTCGAAAAATGAATCAGAAAAATTACAGATTTTGCGAATTATGGCAACCATGTGTTTTGTAAAATGTATATAGATGCGTAAATCCAACTCCTAGGCTCTTAAAAATACTCAAACTTGTAGAAAAACTCTCTTAATAAAAAAAAATTTTTAATGAATAACTACCAGCAAAAATTTTTTTTTCTTAATTCAAGAAAAAATGTTAAGTTAATTTCCGTGTTAAACTCTTTTTTATGATAGATTTTTTTATCTCGATTTAAGCCCCTCAGCTGAAGAATATTAAAATATTTTGAATCTCTAACGCTAAAGAAAAAAACGTAACAATAAAAAGAATCTGTTAGTTCTTGTTCATGCTAATACCCTAGAATCTGTGTTCGCGCGAGAGGAAAGGGAATCAATTATTCAAATAGAAAGAATTTCGTTCTTTGTTCAAAGAAAAAGAAATTCCATTTTAAGCTTTGTGTGTTTTTGCGGGGAGGAAATTTCTGTGGCTGGCTTCGTTCCATGGGTTTTACACCTTTTTCGAATGAATTGTAATATATTGCATGTGTTATATGACTACTATTCTTTTATTTGTGAGTTAACTTTCTTGAATATACCAAACATCATTCCATTATTTTATAATTCATTAATGCTTTTTTTTGCTTTGAAAGAAGGTTTTTTTTAATTGAATATAAAAAAGATTAAATTTGTGTGAACTTTAAAGCTATTTTCCGAAAAAAGTTCTTATAATTTTTAATAAGACATTAAGAGTTCATGAGTACAGTTAAAATATGTATGCATGACTTTTATATTTCCATAAAAAGTTTAAGATTTGTAAAGGTATAATATACATTTAAAAGTAAATATTGACTATTTAAACTTCTAAATATAAGCAGATAAATAAATATAATGGCAAATTTGCATTAAAGTACGTGAAACTTTGTTTCTATAAAGATAATATTCAGAACAGAAACTTGGCTATTGACTTTACGTGATGAGGAAGCTTTGAGAATTTTCGAGAGAAGGATCTTACGCTGCATTCTTGGTGGGATCCAAGTAAATGGATCATGGAGAAGAAGATCTAACTTAGAACTCAACAAAACTTACAAACAACCTGATATTGTAAAATTTGTCCATTTATAGACATAAATAAGCTTGCCATCTGGCTAGAACGAACGAAGATCGTTGCTGCAAGAAAATCTTTCTGGCAGAACCCGTGGGAAATAAGCCTCTGGGCAGACCCCAGTTAAGATGGATTGACTGTGTAAAAAAAAGACCTAAATATTTTAACGATCAAAAATTGGAAAACAGTTGCCTTAAGTTGAGATGCCTGGAGAAAACTTTGGAGAAGGACAGTGCCCATCCAGGGCTGTTGAGCCATTGAAGAAGAAGAATATTCAGAAAGACAATAGCTTGAATAAATATGACAATCAAATATAAGAAAGTTTTTCATCTAGAATTGATTTTTGTAGATATGATAAAAATTCCCTCCTACTACTACTATAATTTTTTTTTCAGTATTCTTAATTGAGAACTGGAAAAATTAGCTTTGGACCAAATAAAAATGTCCGTATTCATGTGAATTGTTTATACTTAAAAAATATACATAAAAATATTATTCAAAATGATACTGATAAAATTTTTTTTCTGTATACTATATACGCACGCGTTTCACAAACACATCTGCAGACACATAATATTATGTCATGCATTCTATAATTTTCTTAAGAAGGTCTTTGAGTAAAGCAAAATTATACATGTTTAAAGATATTGAAACTTTTCTTTGTGAATTTCTGAAAACACGCGTTTCATTGACATTTGTAATTATAAGAATATTTAAAAGACAGGAAAAAATAGTCATAATTAAAAGGTAAGATCATTTTAGTTGTAAAAAAGGGGCCCCACAAGATTAATTTTTTAGGAAAACAAGATAAAAGTATCTAATAAATGAAAAACAATTAGAAATATGCAAAAAAGTTAAAGTATTGAATCCTATCAAGAGAGATGAAAAATGATATTGGTCCAAATGGAAAAAAAAACATGATTAAATTTTTTCAAAAGAAAAATTGGAACCCATGCGTTCTTATTAATTTATTGGAGGAAAAGGTAAAATGACATTTTTCTTTTGATTTACAAACCATAATAATATGATCATGAAAACAAAACAAACATTGCTAGTTGAAAAATGGATACGACTTAATTATTCTTAGCAATTATAAAAGCAAATCAATTGATTATATTTCGAATCTTAAAATTATATTACTATGTTGAGAAAAGGATGCCTGATCTACAGTTGAAATCTAAGCAAGTGAAAAAGGTATTAAGATTTTAAAAGAGAAATTAAGAAAGAGAATTAATTAATAAACAATGTCATCCCTTTTTTTCTGCCAGCATGCGTATATACATTGCGTTAAAAAAACTAATATATTATTATTTATGAATTTTAGACTGGTATATAATTCTAAATATTATAACTTGATAACCATATAGATGTGAATCTTCTAAAAATAGACAGAGCATCAAAAATTAAGTTTTAAGCAAATGAATGCCATTATAAAATTTGGCTCTGAATTAATTTAATTGAAAAATCTTTGAAAATCTTTGTAGTCTCCTTATAATTGTCATTTCATAATGGATTGTCAACTTGTTTTGTTTTGGGATTTACAACACAAAGAAAAGTTTTAAATATAATTGAAGTATTTGGTTTGTGTATACTGTCGTTTTGTGAAGTTTTTATTCATGTATGTAAGACATTGAATAATGTTCTAAAACGCTTATTTATTCCTACAATTAGCTCTATCATAACGCTTAGTGTCAATAAAAAAATTCTTTTATGATTGTACTGAACAATACGTACATTTAAACACCTTAATATTTTTTGCCTATTAATACATTTTTTTTGTAAATTTTATATATATATTTTTTTAATTTAATTCTGATTACCAAGAGGAAAATAGAAATATTTCTGATTAATTTGTAATAATACTTCTATTATTTTTGAAATAATGGCCAAAATTTTTTTTAATATATTCATAGCTCCAAACTTTAAATGTATATTTTACACATTCACTCCAAGATTTTACTCACATAAATTAAAATCATAAATTGCTGCAAAATTGTTTTTTTTTTCAAATATTCGCTAAAGTGCTTGAAGGAAATATATAAAAAAATATTTAAATGAATTGTGAGTTATTCAGTATATAAATAAATATTGAAACTATGATAACTATGCAAATAGGTAGAAAACATTTATACAATGATATTCCAGACTTTATCCAAATACCTGCACGTTATTTCTTTTATTGAAAAAAATGTAGGCAAAATATAAAAAATAAACAAAATGAAAAATAACGCCGCTAAATAATACCTTGGTATTGCTTTATGTTAAATTGTATAACATTTCATACCGCATAAATAGTAGTTTTGAATGTGTAAATGAATTGCTATTGTTGCCAATTCCACCTGATCGGACGTGCCAGATCGAGGTACACGATTCATCATGGCAAGGGGCTAAGTTTTTATGCCTGTCGTTATCCGTGGCTTTGAGCACCATACAGGTGACAATAGGATTGGGCTTGGTTCTCCTCTCCAATTTTGAGGAAGGACACCTTGAAGGGTTTCGTTAATGAGCAATTGCCCTGTTTAAAATTATATAATTTAATTCATTTATTACATAAGATCAATTTGAACAGATAATTTAAATACTTTAAAATAAAATTATAAAGCTTAAATTAACTGTTAATATTTTCTAATGATAGAGTTTATGCCAAGCATTTAACACATTACATAAATTAAAATGTTTATTTGGTTCTGAATTAATTTTTGACTAATAACACCTTATGTAAAATTATTAATGGGTTTTAATTACAGATAATTATTTATTTTCCTAAAATCAAAAACGAAGCTCATTTTTATTATATTTTTGTAAAAGTATTTTAGTATTGTATATCTGTATTGAATATTGTGTGTTAAAAAAGGAAATTTCAAGACTGAAATATATTTTTAACACTAAAAAAAGACGAGCAAAATAGTTATTATGATTGCAACAAACTCAAAATATTCTAATTAAATTAGTGTAATACATCAAAATTTCTTCTAAACTGGGACAAATAATGTATACCTTAAAATAAAAGCCTCGCGCTAACTAAAATCTTTTATTAAATTTATATAAAAATACATAAGAAAAGGTTATTAAGAAAACATACTAAAAATGAAAAATCGTTTACAATGTTTCCGGGTTTCAAATAAATGCAAATATATAACATGTATTTCTAACAAACATTTGAAACATTTTTTTGAAGATTAAGTATATGCGGATCCGCTGTTCAAAGTAAAAATATAATTTAGGAAAAGCTTTTTTTAACTTTTGGGTATTTTGAATAATATAACTTTGTTCTAAAATAAGACAAATAATCACACAAATCCTTCAAATTCAGTATCAGAACCTACGTTTCTGAATAGTTTGTAAAATTCACATTTACTAATTTGAATTAGTGAATGCATAAAAACATCATACAGAGCTCTAAGAGTATAAAACATAGGTCAACAATCATACGCCGTATCCAAAAAAAAATATAATGAATGCACAATTAACGTAGATTGTGTATACAAGATAACAAATGATTGAAAACATTGTGTCAGTTTCAGATAGGGTAACCAGAAATAAAAGTATTATCGTTGGCGTCTGGCGTTTTACTTTACAGTAATTAGTTGGGAAAATATTCCACCCTTTTTACGCACATGGATTTATCCTTTTAGTTATTATTTGGAAAAAACAGGATTTTTTTAAATTCGGCTTATATATTATTTATGAATTTTGGGTAAATACTTGGAGGAAACACACAATCTTGGCTTATCTTCGGAAATATATACGGTGCGATTTAAAATTCTCTCAAAAATAATCACGTTCAGAAACAGTCCAAAATGACAATTTGTATTTCATAATATACAATCATAATCCTAGATCTCATGTTAATTATTCAATGAGTTCTATTTTATCAGAACAAAATTGCAGTGTTTAGTGAGTTTTATGTTTTATTTAAAGCTGTATTTTTGTTATAAATCTGTCACCGTCGTACAAAAGGGATGAAGGACGTTAAATGTGTCGATATTTGAAGTCCTTGCATTTGAGTGGTATGGAATTCTGGAAACTTGAGTTCAAACTCAAGCTTCATCCCCATAACTTAACTGTCGTACAAATAATGTCTCCAATACTTCTCGCATTTCTTTGTAATGTGACTTTAACAGGCGATCCCAATCATCTATTGTAAAATAACCTAAGCCATCATTTGGAACACATTTTCAAGCAAGAAATTGTTCCCAATTTCGTGTACATTTGTAACTTATAACATAAAACTTCCGCTTATTATACAGTATTCGTAAAATTCAGGCTCGTGTATTCCAAAAGTAGAGATTTCTTTTACAGGAATATGCAAAGTTGAAACCTAGTTATTATTACAGTAATGTAGATAAAACAACATTTCATCCCAAGAAAAGGCATTGACACATATATAAATGAGAATTAGTATAAAATGAACGACTCTAGAAAGATTGGCGAAATCAGAGAGAGTGTAATATTTATGTTAGAGAGTTTTTATCCCAAGAAGTGCTCCGATTTCGAATCCTATTCTTCAAAATCACACGAAATCTCCTCTTAGCTTATATGTTTTCCTCGGTAGCTATTTTTAGGATCAAGCGATAGAAGTGCAGCTCTTTGTAATTTTGTTGAAAGCTTCAGATCTCGTGAGAAATTGGGGAAACCCCACCACTTCAGATTTATTCGACCTTACAACCAAGTTCAGTGCTGTGAGAACAATAACTCTTTACTTCTCTGTCAGTAGAATTGTTATTTTTTGGTGTTCAGATCAATTTAGAGTTGTTCTTTTCATTAGGTTTCTTTTCTTTGCGAAACCCCATTAGAAAAACAGAAAAATAAAAATCTCAAAAATGATTAAAGAATAAGTAACTATAATATTTCGTATATTTATACTTTTTTAAAGCATCAGAGAATAACTTTTGAATTATTTGATTGCTTTTTGACGTCATGCTTAGAAGCGCTGAGAGGTTTATTTGAGATACCTCGAAATTTTAATTCATGACCAAATCCAAACGATGATGCATGAGCTAGCTCACCGCTGTGCAAATTTCCACAACACGCCAAGAAAGGATATTTAATGTCGCAAATTTAACGTGATTTAGTCTATCCCAAATGTCCTCAAATTGTATTCCACAGAACCCAGGGATTCCACAAGGCTTACTGAGCGGTTCCACGAATCACAACAAAAAATTCGGAAATAAATAAATAAGAAAAATATACTGGTGTAAGAAATTAAGAGAATTTTTAGACTTGATCGATTATCTCTAGAACTATTGGGCCGAATTTAATGAAATTTTATGTGTACATACATAGATACAATACAAAACAAATAATCATTCAATAATTAGAATACACACGCATGATCGAGCGTAAAACTCGCTGGAGTTAGAAGGTATAAAACAATGGTTGCAGAATAAACAAAAAAAATGGTTTAATAATGGATAAGGTCCCCTCTTACAGCTATACAGGTCTCTCAGCGTGATGTCATTCTTGAAATAAGGCAGTTTATCAGTTCTTGTGGCAATTGGTCCCACTCGTTCAGTAACGCTGTTTTTATTTCCTATATGGTTCTCGGAGGGGGGTTGCGAGACTTACTTTTACAAAATCATACAAGTTTTCTGACTAAAATTGTTAAAAGTACATCTTTAAAGCACATTATAAAGTCTTCATAAATTTTATTAATACTCCTGGAAGATAATTTTTTCCCTTTTTAACCACTTCCCTGTTTTGCCCGAACACCGCTCGGGCACTTGAAACGGCACTTTCCTGATTTGCCTGAGCAGCTCTCGGGCAACACTTTTTTGTACTCTAATCCACTGATTTGCCTGTACTTTTTGTTCGTTTAGTGTGCAATGTTTCTAACAGATGCCTAATAGTCGAGTAAAGTTAGAATTGCAAAAAAATTTCTAAAGGGGTTTCAAGATTAGGTCTTACTGCATTCTTTTAGACTAGATAAGGCGGGAATTTTCTTTTTACTAGATTGGTGTACCGCAAACTGCGAACCCTATTTTTTTAAAATTTGGAGCTTAAAATAGAAGAAAAATGAGGGATTATAAGAGGCTCATAACAGAAAATAATTCTGATGTTGACTCAGGTAGTGAGTCTAAAATTTTTGAAAAGGATTCTGGAAGTAATGAAAGTATGATACCGGACTTCTCTTGTGGTGTAGATATAATCGATCAGCATCTCGCAAATTACCCAATAACAAAAAAGGGGGCAAGAAATAATACAAAGAAATATTCTTCCATATTTTAGATACATCGTTGTGGAATACTTTCGTTTTATATCAGAAACTGAGAGGAAAATTATCTCATTTTAATTTCAGGCTTGATATTATAGATCGCCTTATTGAAAGAAAGGGTTCTTTTAAGTCAGTTCACTTCTTCGGAAAAAAGCCAACTTTAAGAAAAATGTGTTGTTTTCAATGAAAATAAAAATTAGCATAATTCTTCAAATTCAATATGTATAGCACTTCTAGTTTGAGTTTATATAACTGATTTCGTCATAAAAATGTTTATAAAAAATATGCTTATTTTTTGACATAATATGACAGAAAAAAGAAACAGTTAAGGTGTTAATGTTGTGTACACAAACAAAAGAAAATTATTGATATACAACTGCCTAAAGAAATTAAAAACCTATTCTATTATAAAACAATCGTTAATACTTACTTAATATCATAAATTATCGAGCCTGAACAGGTGGTGGGAAGAAAACGCAAAAGTTTTAACGTTGTCTAGATATTTTTTTTTTTTAACATTATAACCCGTCACACGAATTAAAACAACAAAAAAAAAAAAAAAAAACACCATGTCGATTCATAATAAAATCACAATCTGAAACCACCCAAGGAATACTAATGACAAACTTCGTAATCCTGAACCAAGGTCAAGTGATGCGGATGATACCAGAGCAGACCCACCACTTTCCGAAACACCACACTACGTCACATGAGGATTTGGAGCTACGACAGCCCCTTTAGATGGAGGGTATTCGAACCTTCAACTCAAAAGTGCCAACTAAAAGTCCACAGGTTTTTAAATGTCTAAAAAAATGCATTATTTAAAAAATAGCTTTTATAGATTGTAACATTTTAAGTTCTTTTTAAACATAAATAAGGTAATAATGATACGTGAATACAGAAGTATAGTAGTTATTTGTGGAATTACTTTTTAAAATATAATTAGTGTTCTATAGATACAGTGCTCAAATGTTTGCTAGAAACCTATTTTAAAATTTTATTCTATCATCATAAATATAATTAGATCAATGTTATTTTTCAAATAGAAAAAGTGAAACAAATCATTAATGGGGAAAATTAAATTTAAATTTTTTAAAATTTAAGAAAATGTCTATAGCATATTTAAAAACCTACGTGAAAATAATTCAATCCTCATTAATATCAAATCTCAGATAAAGTTATATTTCCGCTATTTATATTTTCTTTCGATACAATATCTACATTCCTTTGCAACTTAGCAAATATGTTTATAACATTAAAACACCAAAATGCACCATTCGGAAATTTAATTTTTTCCAAACACGGTTCTGATTAAAATGGTTATATTTAGGCTATAAATGTCTTATGATATAAGTCTTATATAAAATGTATTGTCTTATGTATAATGTCTGATATAAAATGATATTTTTTAATTTTCTTGTTTGATTTTCGAAGAATGTGTGGGAGTATGAAAGTGCACACTACAACTTTTTTCCAGGTAAATTCTATCTTTAAGAGGACTCAATAATCAGATAAGCATTATTTATAATGAAAAAGTACATTATCTTCATAGAATTTAAATCGCAATAAGATATTATTGTTCTTGTTTTTAGTCGTATTATCTGTAACTGTCTCAGTGTCTACATGCATTAATTTGAAGACGTGGTACCTATAATCAAATCTATTTTTCTTACAGAAAAAATTAATACTATTTTAAAGATACAATCAAATGTTATTGTTATTATAACCTCGTAAAATAATCTTTATTATTTTGTTGACCAAAAACTCATACAAAACTAAACTTCAAAGCACAAATAAGTCAGGATAAATTATGACCCTTAATATTCATCCCGTTCATATTTATATATGAATTCAAACATTCAGTCTTTAAAATTAAGGTATCCGACTATTTACGAGAATTTTTTTTTTTAAAAAAAGGAGATATGGGTTTTTTTTTGTGGTTTTAGACTTGTTTAGAACATTTTAAGAAAAACATGCTAAAATTAAGAAGATAAAAAGAAACTATTGTTACTAAAATGAGAAAAAATTGGTAAAAATTTACAAAAAATAACATAAACGGGGCCTGTACAAAAAGTTTATGAACAAATTTTCAGATTTTCAATTCTGTTGTGTTGCTATGTTATTCACTTTTGAAATGACCTTCAGGGTAAGAGATATTTTATTTTTTACAAAATTAGAGCACTTTATCTTTGTTATTATAAGAAATTGCTTAAAATATTCGTGATTATATTAACATAAAGGACTGTAAATTTTGTAATAAAACAGTGATTGATAAAATCTAAAAGGCAAAACACTTCTACTATTATAAAGAACTTTCACAAAAAAATTCAGTTAATTATTTTCAAAACTTTTTGACCAATCGCTGTCCCGTTTGAGCATTTTCAAAAAAGCACATTTCGAGTAAAACGCGTTTTAAAGTATGCCATATCTTGCTTAAAGTAATGGCATCTGCTTTTACTAAAACACTTGTAGTTTTTGTTCTAGTGAACGGAAAATAATAAACTTGGTATTTTTATAAAGATAATATGATGGTCTATAAAATAAAATCATGAAAAAATTGTCAATTTTTGGCAAAATTCACAATTTTAGGGCAGTCGGATATCTTAACTTGAGCATATTTTTATGTAACTCTAAGAAAGGAACAAAAAGTTTCAGTAGAAATAACCTTTAAAGAATATGGACAAAATTTCATGAAGCATAAATCTAAGCGAAAAATATTTGTATTCTATCCAACAAACTGGAGATTATCATAATGTCTTTTCCAAATGCAGATTTGGAATGTGTCTGCAACATTGCCTTCTGTATTAATTATAATGAGAGTTACACTCATAAAGGTTCTCTAACGAACCATAATCTAACGCATTCAGTCGACAGTCATTCGGCGGAACTAATTACTTCCCCATTCTGTTGTTGTAGAAAGAGTTTAATTAATAAAATATTATGCCAAAGATGAATAGTGTGAACACGATTTCCGTTTCCTTGGCAAGTAATAATAACAACACATTTCATTATTCAGGAGAGGGCACAAAGATTGGCAAATTGCACAAGGGTAATCTTCACAAAGATTATAATATTATTTAGAATTTATAGAATATCCAAAAAGTAATAAATAGGTATATTCAGAATTTGATGTATATTTAAATTATCAAGTTTTACTATGAATTTTATTTTTTGTTTCATTGAAATGTTTAAAGGAAGAATTTATACTTATGAAACTAGAAAATTTGAAACAACTTTCTGAAAAGATAAGTAAAATGCGTTAAATCTGTTTTCTTTTCAATAGTTATCCTTAGTATTTTTTCTTTCCAAATTAATAATTTACATGCAAAATATATGGTAATTAGGGGAGATAAATAAAAATAAGTACATTAATTAATACTTACTTATTTGAAAAAATATGGATCTATTGATTAGTCATTGACGGTAATTGTTCTTTAAAGAAATCACTTTTTTCTCGTCAAACATTTGCTTTTTCTGATATTTTTCACTTGTTCTTACTACATTTAATTATTTTACATCCAGTGTTTTTTTAAATAGCTGTTTCATCATTTATTTGAGTAAGAACATTTTACTGTTACGTGATTTTTAGGTTATGCATTACTGTTTTTATATCTTCTTTCTATAGGGACAGAAAATGCACTTTTTATTTTGCCTCAAGATAATCTGTATACTACAAACATACAAATTTTCATACCGTGCAATAAATTAATTCCATTTTAAGGCACCTTTGTCCTTTTCTATAAGCCGTACATTTTTAAAAAATTCCGGCTTTTGTTATAAAATGAAAACGAAAAAATAAACATTTTGCATAAAATGCTTAAAATAAAAAAAAATGCATTTCCTAAAATAATATATTTAAATATTTTATGGAAACACGATTCTTATTCAAAAGAGCATTTTATAATACTTACATCATAATTATATATATATTTCACTCTTTCAAATGTAATGAAAAAAAGTATTACAGTCATTTGCAGTGCTACAAGAATTTTCTCAAGATTTAAATTTTACAAAGACTGTCAAGTTTTATCTCTTACCACTGAAATCATTATTGATATCAGAACTGAAGCAATGTAATGATTAAAAAAATACGTTCATTAAATGATCATATATATGTATATATATATAGTATACACAGTGTGAACGCAAAAAAAAATCCTTTGACACCCCAATTACCAACAGGGCAACCTGTTGGATAAATTTGAAGTAGTGTTCTTTTGTCGAATTCAATGACAAAGCTGTTCAGCATCATCAACTTATAACAAAACATACTTGCTCACATGAATGAAGCAAATGAAAATCACAAAGCTTGCATGTGTTAAATCGCGTTCAACAAAACTGCGCGTTCTGGAAATGAGACTCATCTATATGTTATGCCCTAAATGGTGTTCTTCAGCAACAATATACATCTGCACACGGCATTTCCAGCAGTCCTTTCCTCAATATGGTACGTGACACCCAAACACAAGCATCCGCAATAAGGTTTTGAAGCTCCTGTAATGTTTATGGAGGGGTTGCATCCACTTTTTGCTTCATGTATCCCTAGAAAAAAAGTCCAATGATTTAAGGTCAGGTGACCGTGCAGGACATTCCACTCAACTACCATACCCGATGACCAGTTGCTGGAAAGTGTCTTGAATGTGCTGTGTGACAGGTGATACCTTGTGCAGCGGGGCTCCACCGTGTTGGAACCATACATTCCAGAGGTCACTTTACGGCAAATCCAATAGAAAATCTGATAGTATGTCTCAATAACGGCAAGCATCAGGATCCCGTTAACGTGTCCTTGTAAAATACCATGATAAATAATTTTTTTTTAGTATTCCGCGCCAGACCAGCGAACTTGATATCGAACTTCGACAGCACATCTAGGATTACCAGAAATGGATGCTCCGTTTATTGTACATTGTATTGATGCGCGCAATGCATGCCTCATCCGTCCATACGATGTCAGTAAGAAACGTTGGCTGACCTTCAAGTGGTTTATAATGAAGTTTACGCCAATCATAGAGTCTTTGATCATCTCCTGTCATTAGTGTTTGTCCAAATGTAGGGGAGTAAGGATGGGCACCTAGTTTATTCAATATAGTCCAAACGCAACTTTTTGAGAGGCCACATTGTGCATTGATGTAAGGCAAAACAATACGCATTTTACGCCTTCTATTTTTAACAATACTTGATGAAAGGCGTCTTCTTTTACTAAATTGAGGATGCTGTACAACTTCGTAATTGATTTTTTTATGTGTCTTGGACTGTTTTTAAATAAGAAAGCTAACTCCAAATTTATCCACCAGGTGGAGAAAATTACAATTTGGGGGTGGGGTAGCACATGGCAATTTTATTATATCTAGACCCCACTTTTCTGACTCTTGTCATGCATAAATTATTAGGGTGACAACGGACTTTAGAGGGCACACTGTATGTACACATTTAAACTTGTTTTACAAATAATCAGGAAGAAGTACTGTTTCTGTTTTTTTTGCGTAATTTTCACTATTCATATTGTTTATATTGAAAAAAAATAATTGAATTATTTCATTATGCAATTAATGCTTTCCTCGTGCAATGGGGCGAGCCATTGTATAAATGTTCATAATTAAAATCTTCAAGTTGAATGAACTTTATATTTTTCTTTAAATTTTCACAGTCGAGTGAAGAATCTTTTAGAAACGTTAAATAGATTTTATTATGCTTATTGCCATTTTTTCTTGGTTATTTTCTCTTTCTAGAGCTCAAAACTGATTATTTAAGAAAGTACTATTAATTGCAGAAAACTGTCATTAAATTAGTTTTCTTTTTCGGTATTTAAATTAGTTATCTTCCTTTTTAAGCCGATAAGCCTCATTTGTTTCGGTTGGTAGAGAGGAGAGTATTAAAAAAAGTTTGAAATCTATTATGATTTTAATCCGCTAGTAATTGAATTTTAGAGTTCATCTAAAAAATTAAACCTGGCATCCGTTTCCTCATCAGTGGATTTTTTAATTACTTTAATAAATGAATTGATTTTTTAGTAATCTTTGAATTAAATTATCAGCTTATTTAGTATTGTATCTACCCATCAGTACTTCAGCTTTATTAACAGTTATCGTTTTAATTCAACTATTGATTCTATTTAAAAATCACAGTTCTTTTTGGCTTACTGAAGAAAATTCTCAAATTTATTGGAAGGTACCAGTGGAATCGAATGTTATACCTTTTTGCGATAGTTCAATTCAAACACAAATAGGCTCGAAATAGTTATTATTGCTCGCATTTAATACAATTTAGTATTTTTTTTTTCATTTATCAATTAGTAAGTGTGCTAGACATACTGAATCGAGTGTATCAAAAGGTTTTCTACGATATACTTCAAACCATGGTTTTTAGAATGCAATTATGCAGATTATGCTCTGATGTTAGTCATTCCTTTTTGATGCAATTAAATAAAATTTATAACTCTAATGAATATTGATTTTAAGAAATTTAACCCGAGAAAATTATTTCGAATATTTTGTGCCCGGAAAGATTACAATTACTCGAACTATCTAGCGCTACATTATTATATAGCTTATAACACAACACTCTTTCATTTCAAAATAAAACCATACAGTATATAGTTTTCAAAAGTCCTACGAGATCCAATATTCTAAGAAATTTGTACATCAATTCGTTAAAAATGATGATGAGAAAGGAACTTTCATTAAATATTTAGGGAAGTAAAACAATCTATTTCTCTTGGGTATTTTATACTCACATTAAATATAACTTTTAACATACCCTGCAAGAATAAGGAATTTCTAGGAATAATATTATTATTTGTAACACGAGAGAGAATAATATTAATAGGCAGCAATACAATTTTAATTATCGTACGCTAAATTGTTCTAAGTCTTGGAATAGCAATATGCTAATATCCAAATGGCAATAAAGACAAACCTCGTAATTTTGAACTTCGGTTAAGTGTAGAGAACAGCACCTGTGCCAGTATCCCTCTCTCCAAACTATCAAACTGAGCCAGCAGAACTTTGAGTCTCTACAGATGTAAAGTGTATCAATCTCTCTACTCGACAGGTCAGGTCTTATAATTTCAGATATTACCTTCCACCAGGGACTACGCAGTTTCCGACTGCGTTTATTTCAGAACCAAATTACAAACCAGAGACAGCTACGTAGAGTATTTATTGTGTTGCTGAACAATTCGCACTATTCAAATAATAGCAGCACTCCATGTGGGGCGTACGACAGACAAGCTCGTATAGACAGTGCTGTGAATCTTTGTATAAGTGCGATATTGTAGCAAAAGACCGATCTGAATGTTTTTCCAAAAACGTTCCATCCAGCTGCAAAGCATCTGCTAGACTCCTTGACACGTTTGTTGAATCCTATATGATTGAACATATGTTGTTTGGGGAAATGAGTCTTGACTTTAGTTGAAGGAAGGGTTCGAATGTTTCAGATCGAAAATGTCAACACAGCATTGTGCCATGTGTAGAATCTCCACAGTAGTTTGACTACATTACAAGAACTGATTCCTTTGGTCAACTGAATTAACCATTGACTTAAAATAGTTATGTTTTGCCTCTTGACCATTTGCAGTCATTCTTGTAAATTGAGATTTCGTTTATGAATGCACTACTTAACTTTAAGTACTACTGAAAACTTCTGTAAAATTTCATGTACTAATGTTTGCAAACCATTTTTCGTCTCTGGAGACTGGTGGGAGAGTGCTGTGGTGCCGCTTGGTAGTTGTCTATTTTATTATTCAAACGCATTTGTTAAGTTTCTGGCAACATCACCTTTTTAAACTTTTGTTTTTTTTTTATTCGTAATTGAACACACAATAGCCATTTTGCCTAAATTTTCTCACCATTACAAGCTTAACAATTATAGTCTTTTCCAAGTAATTCTATAAATATTTGAATATTTAAGAAATATATATATATATATAGGTTTATTTTCAGAAATCAAATAAAATATGCAACTCCAGATCAACTTTTAATATTTCATGTTGTTTGGCTTAAACTTTATTGCATTAAAAGCGATGTAAGTCTAAACTTAGCCTGGATGTAGAACTTCCAATGGGTTAACATTACGTTATAAATTCAAAATGAATGATGTACGAAAAATATGAGCTTTTAATAAGTATTTAAATTTTAAAACTGGATAAAAAATTAACCATTTTTGCTTAAATTATCTTGATGATAATTGCTTAAACTTAAAGAATCCAGAACCCAAGCGCTAAATAATAAAAGTGTTCATGTTTTGTTCTAGTATCGAATGCAGTCATTTATTTTTCAGTTTTAGCATTACTCTTACGAATTACTTGTGCATCAAACTTAAAATAAAGCTTTTATCTCGAAGAAACTCGAAATTGAATACTCCAAAATATTTGGCTTGCTTAACTTTATTTTTCTGGAAACAAACGTAGAATGCATTTGCGTTATCTCTTGGGTCATTTGCTTTTCTTCTTCTCAATGCGTTTTCTGCAAATACTAAATTAGAGAATTAGAAGACTATCTGTAGAGTAGTTTAGTTTCGCAGAATAACATTAAAACGCAATAGCATTTGAACGCTAAGAAAACATTAATAAGAATTTAGACAATTTTTCTCCCAAAATTTTAAAGTTCGTAGTTAAGATTTTCTTAAAGATTCAGAAAGCTAATAAGAAAATAAAATTGAATACCTTAGTGTCATTTAAAAATTCATTTATGTAATAAATTAATAAATAAATAAACGAACACTTAAACGAAATAATAATTATTATTCTTATTTGAGGAACAAGGATTAAACTTTTTTTTTCTCTTTCTCTAAATATATGCATATTTATGAATAAAAGTTCAGATTATAAGTAATACAAACAGTTTAGCCTAAACTTATTAGAATAATGGAAATATTTTTCTGCAAATTATTGGGTAAAAAATATAAAAAATAATATTTGGGTCATTAAATTAAATAACATTAACAAAATAAAAAAATAAAAAAAAGACATGTTTTATTTATTTATTATTATTATTATTATTATAAGCAACGAAAATAAGAAAGTGAAAAAAAATTGTTTGGAGAATTTTATTGAATATATTCTAAAGCAATAATATATAATACTACATTTTATTTCAAAAAGCATAAAGAAAAAGAAGAAAGAAAATTTAAAAAATATTCAGGAATGCTTACGTCAATGGCTGTATACTATGTTCACGTAACCAAAAGTATAACCATTACAAGAATGATACATACAATACATATATATATTTCAAGTTATATTTAAATTTATTTTGAAGTTGAAATATCAAATATGAAACTTAAATGTAAAATTCAATGTACGCTTTCGCAGCATGAATAAATTGCTCAACATTTGAAACAAGGTAATACGGTAAACAGGCTTAAATTTTGTAATTCAAATTTTTCAAAGAAAATTGTAATTTTTCTTAGTTTGTAAAAAAAAAGATTTCCACTAAAAGTGCTCAAATAATACCTTTCTAAAAACAACAATCATTTCTTCACCTAGGAATATTTCATAAAATAAATTCCTGCTTGAAAAAAATATACGCCGAATTTATGTTTTTAAAAGTATTTCTAACGTCTTCCTAAGTTCTGCTAAAGTGGTATCGATAGAAGTACATATCACTCACGATTACATCTACATATTTTAGTTAAATACCTTTTTTCATTGGGGTTTCTGTGTTTCCAAGTAATTCTATGACATTAAATAGTCTCTTTTAAAACAGAAAACGTAAGGTTGTTTCATTAACTTAATATATGCTTATTAATTTGTTAAGAAACTTCTAATTTACAAAAAAGTGATAACGGTAACATAGGTTTTCACTTTATATGATGTACTTAAATTTAAAAAAAGTTATATTTAAATTTGTTAAGCACAATTTTAAACTTTTGTAAATGACATAGTAATAATTCATATTCTGTATTTGAAAACTGCTCTTCTTTCTCAAATAGTTTATTTATCAGCTAAAACCAAGACTATTGAAATTTCTTATTATATTCAAGAGACACTGTTTTCCCCATATATATTCTTTACTTGTAAAAAGCCCTTGGAATCCCCATCACCATAGTACTCGGTGTACTGCAAGTCTCGTTTTATCAATGATCTTTCAAAAATTCTGAAAGCTCCAACAGCTTCCATATTTCCTGAGGATCCTTTATAGTTTGAGCATTCATGCTCAGATTTCACTTTCATTTCACACATTTTGCAATACTGAGTCATTACTTCCAAATCTAAAATTTTCCCAGTATCAATGGAAATAGCTGAGACGCAGCCATTAAGCGACATATGGCCTCTCCGCTGCCATGTGCCATCTACTGAAACACCACAAGTTGTACTTTTTTTAAAATTTCGCACTTCTGTTGATGCATCTTTCATATTTTCTTCAGAACAAAACTGTACTGCTTCCAGCAGTTTGAGTTCATGAGCTCTGAAGGTGTTTTTAGAAATGCAGGGCAAATTTAAAGTACATAGCAACTTCTTACCAGCTGTGAATCCCCTGCCAATCAATCTCAATCCAAATACCAATAAAGTATTGAGAGTGAATTTTTTATTTTCTTTACGGGTAGAAGTAAAGCCAGTCATGAATCCACAACTGTAAGACACACACAAGTTAGAGCAAAGTCCTTCCCTGGAATCTTCTGTTAGTTTCAATCCAGTTGCATAGCATTCCGGACAACACAGGATTGAAATAATTCCCAACAAAGCTTGGAAATCAATAATTCGATTACCTGTAGAACCATGAAATATAGGTTCAGGCACATCCAAACTATCATTAGTGCTCAATTTTGCTTCACTTGCAGACGACGCCTTGTTACTGTTTGGTGCTGACTTGGTAAATCTGTTTCCATAAAACCTTCTCTTTCTAGTCACTTTTGATCTAGTTTTCGGCATTTTGAAATTATTCACAATGAAATAAAACGTTAAAATTAAATAAAATAAATGAATAAATTGTAAAAATATCAAAAATAATTAGTAATAAAGAATAACGCTTTCGAAGGAACAATGTAAACAAAGTATAGACGATAATAGTATTGCCATTCAATAAAACAAGCTTGAATTAAAAAAAAAACAGTTGCCAGATGGAAAAAAAAATATTATTAAATAAGTAAAGGATACCTTGATCTGTATTTACAATAAGTAATGAATGTTTATCTTGCTTAAAAGTCACGGAAAAAGAGTTCAAACTATTTGTTTACATTTTATGTCTCTTTAAATACCCATTTCCGGTTTTGAAAATTCCATTTCCGGTTTACTAATTAAGCTATAACTTTGCTTCTAAATATCGTAGGAACTAAAATAAAGTATTTTTGGAATCTTAAATATGTGGGCTATAATATAAAAACATAAAAAAATTTCGAAAAATTTCACCAAACACACGATTTTAGGGTAGTCACATACCTTAATGACCCGATATAAATTTCGTTGAAAAAATTTTACTCTTAAACTGACACAAGAAATCTTAGACTAGAGTTTAGCATTAACTTCTACATAACAATACCCTAAAAAAACACTCAAAAACTACTAGCTCAATAATTTATATCACTCACAAGATTTCTGCTTTTACAACCATTATTTAAGGTGTACCCCATTTGGACAAGGACCAAGGAAAAACTTCCCACTGGAGGGAAAAACCCGGCCGTACACAACCCGTAAACTTAAATATTTTAAACATATCTTGACTTTACAGCTATTTGCTCTTCACAACAAAATCGTCAAAACATCAGGGTCAGCCCCCTTGAAATGAGAACTGGATCAGTGGACGTACAAAAAGATTTTTTGAACACTGTATGCATACCCAGACAACATTGGTTTTTCACACATATTCAAATTGTCAATTACTTTACATATTTAATTTCATTTGGTTTAAGAAAAAATCCCACTCCAATCGCGCAGCCCTATTAGTGTTATGGTTAATTTCCTAACTACGCCGCACCTAAAACAGGATATATGCTAATATACACATCAATATGTAGATACATACACAATTATATACAATTTTAAAAACATTTAATATAAGCAAACAATACAAGGAATTCTCGCCCCCCTAGCTAAGTCTTCATAAGTAGTAAACAAATGTAAACATACAGATGCTTTCCACAATTTAGAATAGATTTAGGTATACAAAAGTTCATTTTTCACGCAACGTAGTGTAAACCTTTTGTACACTGAAAATTTTAACAAAATATGCCTTGCTTCTTGCAAAAATTCACCCGACTGCTTATCAGTAAAAATATAAATGAAACAATACAACCTGTCTAATAGCTTGTTCTTCTCCTTTCTGTTATGTCTCCAATATGAACTACTAACGATGTGGACCTTCTGCTTCGTACACTCTCCTCGGGATCCTGGCGACCTGGTCTGTACTGTCGGTGCCGTCTCAGATTGTATGGAATTGCTCGCCCTGCTTGATCTCTTCTAGATCGGACTGGCCCATCCTGGTCTTATTCAAGATCTGGACCTGGCTTTCCCATGGAACTCTCCTCCGTGTCTGGGACTGCGTGGGGAGGCCCTTCTCTGTTGTCTCCCTCTTGACTGAAATGGCCTTTCTTCCTCTGGCTGCCGATGACCTCCTGCCGGAACTTGCCCATTGTGGTGATCTTCTATTCTGCCTTTCTTCCCTACTTGTTCAGTCGAAGCGATGGAGGACGGGAGCCTTCGCTTGTTGGTCTCCCGGCCTGTAGCTTTTCTATTCCTCCTCGGCCCCTCAGATAGTGACTTCGGGCCCGCTCTCTTCCACCTCCTCATGTTTTGGTTCTTCATTCGCTTACTGTGCGGACCCTCAGGTAGTGACTCTGGGATCGCACGCTTCCACCGCCTCGTGTCCTGTTTGCACTTGTTCTCCTTTATCCCTCTCTGATTGCTTTTATTCCCCGCACATCTAGTCTGTTTCCTCTGTCTTACACCTTAATCACTACTCCTAAAACCCTGTGACTGATTTAACCGAGATCGACTATCCTCCAAGCTACTCGACTGATACTCGGATCCTCTGTAAACTGAACTATCTACATCAACTACACCTTCATAACTATTTCTCTTACGGTAAATTCGTACTTGGTCTATATTAACCGTAGTTCTACCTGCCTTCTAAATTACAACATTATTGTTTTTAACACTCAAGACTTTATAAGGACCTTCGTACTTGGGGCAAAATTTCGCTACCACCTTTTACTGGCAGAGCTTACAGGATGCGTTTCAACCAACACTAAATCATCGACCATAATGTTAACTTGGCGTCTAATCTTATTGTAGTACTTCGCCCACTTTTCATGTTTCTTTCTAGTGTTCTGCCTAGCTTCCTCGAACACCTTTTCAATATTCCTAACCACAAATTCTGCTCCATCGGTCACCATCACAAGTTTTTGAAACGGGGCAATAAGTTTTCTGCCCAAAAACAATTCTGCTGGAGTTTTTCCCGTGGTCTCGTGAACTGCTGTTCGTAATGCATACGCAAATTCTCTTAGAAACAGGTCCCAGTTTTCATGATTATTATTTACAAAAGTAGCAGTCATTTGTAATAGATCATGATTAACTCTTTCCGTTCTATTTGCCTGAGGTCTATACACAACTGTTTTGACATGCTCTTTATATCTAATCTATTACTTAAATGCTCAAAAACTTCGGAAACAAATTGGGGACCGTTATAGCTGATTATTTTAATTGGAGCTCCATATCACGAAATATAATTTTCGAAAAGGGTATTTGCGATTATCTTTGCGGAAGCCTATCCGGAGGGATATTACTTTCAACCACTTCGTAAAGTGATCCGTTATTACTAAAATATATCTATATCGTTCAGGTTTCGATGCTGGGTAGGGGCCTAACAAATCTAATGAAACTATTTCATTTGGATAATTAGTTATAATCGGTATTAGACGACCGGCCGGTAACGCGTTCTTATAATTATTTTTCTGACAAGAATTGCATTACAAAACATAATCGTGTATAAATTTCCTCATATAGGGAAAATAACAAGCATCCCTCACGCGTAAATATGTCTTCTTTCTACCGAGGTGCCGAGCCATAGGCTTATCATGAAATTCGCGCATTATCACATCTCGCAGTGACCGTGGAATATATACTCTCAGTTCCCCGAGAGTTGTTGCGTACTTCGCATAAAATAACAAACCGTCAACTAACTTAAAATCCTGAGACCAGTTTCCACAGACTGACGCATTTACCGAATTGTCATCGGGGTTTTGCAAAAATCCGTAAATATGTCCCAGCTCAGGGTTCTGTCTTTGTTCGGAAAGGAACTGCTCCCCCGTGACGAAAGTACCAAATCTCTAATTACTGCACAAGCTGTATTGCCATCCTCAGAACTTTCCACCGGGTTCCGAGACAACACATCTGCCACAACATTTTGAGCTCCTGGCCTGTGTTCCCATTCAACATTAAACTCGGCTAGCTTAAATGTCCATCTAATCATTCGACTGGATAAATTCTTACCATTAGTGAGTTTTGTTAATGCTGCATGATCCGTGATCACTTTTACTGGCAGCGAACCAAAGTAGGTGCAAAACTTATTTAAAGCCCAAATCACCGCTAAACAATCGCGCTCGGTTACCGTATAATTGCGCTCTGGCGCATTAAGTGTGCGGGACGCATATGCGATGGGTCTCTGATTTTGAGTAAACACCCCGTTCCAATCCCGATAGAACTAGCGTCAGTAAAAAGCTCAAATTGTACATTAAAATCCGGTAATTTTAGTACAGGTGCTTCCGTAATTGCACGTTTGATCGATTCAAAAGCAACTTGCGACTCTTCCGACCAATTAAGTTTCCAACCTTTTTTTTTATTTCATATAATAGTTCGCAGAGATTTGTGTAACCCTTAATAAATTTTTGATACCATTGGGTCAGTCCGAGGAATTTTGATACTTCTCTAGTATTCTTTGGTGATTTCATTTCGAGTATTGCCTTAACTTTAGACTCATTCGTGGCAATCCCGTATTTGCTAATTACTAGGAGCAAGTATTTTAATTTCTCACTTTCAGAATTACACTTATCTTTGTTCAATGCCAACCCTGCTTCCTGTAATAACCTAAATACTTCCTTCAAATGTTCCGCGTGATGTGCAAATGATGGAGACGCGATAATCACGTCATCCATATATACTTGCACATACTTCCCTAATACCGGTCTGAGAATAATGTCGATTGCTTTCTGAAAATTTGGCGCTACCTCCGAGAGGCCGAATGGCATGCGCTTAAACGCATAAGTGATGTTTTTCGTCACAAAAGTAGTTTTAATTACGTCACTGGGATTTACTGCCAATTGAAAATAGCCGGTGCGTAGATCCAACGTACTCATTATCTTCGTGTGAGGAATATTAGTGATTAAATCTTCAATGAGTGGCAAGGGGTATCTAGGGTACTTAGTTACCGCATTAAGTTTGCGATAATCCACCGCAAATCGATAAGCTTCCGGATTATCGGGAGGTAATCCGTTCTTCTTACGACACAATACAACAGGAGATGCGTAAACAGATTGAATTTGCACGATGGTGGCCTCTCGTAGCATTTTATCTACATGATAATCTATGATACCTTGCTTAGCCCTGTCATACCTATACGGTCTAGATACTATAGGAGCACTATCACCCGTATCTATTTCCTGATATAATACATGAGTAAGTCCCGGTCTATCAGAAAACAACCCCTTAAAACTATTAAATAACGTTTTTAATTCTCTCTTTTGACTTTCCTCGAGTTTCGTATTTGAACGATCAATTTGTAAATTCCCCTCATCGATTTTTATTTCTTCAATTTGCGAATCCGGAATCGTTAATGACTTTTCCTCGAAATTGAATGTGATTTTTGCTTCCCGAATAAAATCGATACCTAGAATACAAGAATATTCTACTTCCGCCAATATATGAAAATTCCACTTTTTATAAATTCCCGAATTCTGATCTCCAATTCTACTGTTCCTACATTGTTACAACAAGCACCTTGCGCCGTCACTACTTTTGTTAGATTTTTTAACTGGATTATAAGAAAAATATGACTGATACGCTTTTTTAGAGATAAACGACTTCTCAGCCCCAGTATCCCATAATGCCTTCGTGAAAGTTTCGTTTATTAAAATGGGAAGTTCCACAGAGAACATCCGTAACGCGGAAAGCCTCATAGGAGGTTTCTCTTCAACCTGCGATCGATCTTGATTTTGAACGCTTAAAAAGTTTAAATTTTTATGATTACCCCTATTCCAATGATTATTCGCCCCTCGGTCAAAATTATCACTCGGACCCCTATTTCTAAACTGATTCCGACCACCAAGATTCTCGAATCCGTGATCCTCCCTATCAATGCGGTTCCTGTTCTCGAACCCTTGGTTAGCATGGTTCCTCTGGGGTCTATTCCCATATGAACTTCTATAAGCATCTCTCCTGTCATTTTGACGTTCAACTACCCCTGCATCTCTCCAATTTCTACTTGTACGATCTTCGGTAGACCTCCTACTCACATCCCAAATTCGTCTTTCACTCCATAATCACAATTAGATTTATTCAGACTTTGAATAAACAATTAACAATCACAAGTGAAATTATAAGAAGAAACCTGGGAGTGATATCTAAAGCGTCGATTAATCCTAATATTCAATTCTAAGTAAACCCGACTACCAGAAATAGATAAGGATAGATAATAGATAAACACTAATGAACCGATGGCCGATTCTGATTATACTATCTTAAATCTTCATTCTAATAATTTAATCTTATCAATGACTTCCTTAACGCGTGCTAGGTTTGTGAAGTAAATACTTCAGTGTTCACACTTACTTGACAGCTTCACGGCTCCTTCTCTCTTTACATCTACAAAACCTATATATATATATAGACTTTATATAGTCGAACTAATTAACATATATCTATCTCGTGTTCTTCTTGAAAGTCTGTGAATTAATGTAAATGCTAGCCCCTAAGTTTCCCCAAGAGGATTAATAAGAATATCTCACGAATAGAGAGAGACCCGTCACAATATGTATATTACAAGTGGCTTATATTCGACAAACTGTGTAATTATATTCATAAAAAATATTTGTACCAAACACAAGCTCACAGTACAATCTACTTATCGATGACCTATAAGAAAACATTAAAATAATACTCATTTTTCTTATTATAATTGCAGCGTTTTTCACAGTCAAGCACTTCATTTTCATCAAGCAATTTATATTCTATTTTACAAAGTGCATATACAAAGAAATGTGAATGAAACACTGAATTATATGTAGTTCCTTGTAGCATTAAGAATTACAATTTGTAGTAGATACAGAGAGAATTTAGGAACCGGAAATCACTGTTTGTTTTTTAATGAAAAAATGAGTTTATATAGAGATACATGCACTTAATGTGAATAAGTAGGTCAATGATAGAATTAAAAAATGTGATAAATTGCTTAAAAAAGATAAGAAACTAATGCTCATGAAAAAGGTAAATAAAACATGTGCAATAGATTGCAAGCACCATCTCAGTAGCCTATAACTTGAAAAACTAAATTATGTATTTCAATAAAAACTACGATTTTCATATATGAAATAAATGTTCTTACAATGGTTTCCATTTGTTATTTCAGTTTAATTTCTTTTGTTTCATTTTTTGCAAGCTAATTGTCTTTAACAAATAGTAAATAACAGTCTTTAGGATATCTGATTAATGCAGAAAATTATGATACGTATAAGTACACTATAATGTAAAGCTATCTACTTTCAACAGTAATGAACTTGTAAATCCAAATAATGTGGTTGAAACGCAACCTCGGGTAATATATATTATAGCAGCTGACATATTGTTGTAACAGTTCGTTAGTTAAAAATAAATTTGTTTTATGCTTAGTTAAAATCGATTTCTTTTACATCTGAAAATATGTCAAAATTCTGTAAAAAGTAATTCTTCAAATTGAAATTTCTCTAATATTTTATTTTACACAATCAAGTGGAATATTAGAATTTAAAGCTTTACATCTCTGATACTCGTAACATCAATTTAACAATGTGTCGAAATTTGCTGAATGGGTTGAAAAATATTTTATTTTAAACTCGGTCATAACTGAGAAGGGTAAGATTTTAGAGTTTGGATGGAAAATTAATTTTACAAATTAAAACTAAGCAATTCAATAAATTTACTTCTGTACAATTTCATTTTATTTGCATAAATTGGTAGTTTTGTTTGAAAAAAAATTTAAAAATTTATTGTTACACAATGTCGCTACGTGAATTGTTTTGTAAAAAATAGATTTAAAACAAGTTTCTGGAGCAATTATTGATGAAAATGTCCTTTTTCAGAATGTTCAACAACAATAAAAAGTCTTTTTCATAATGTAATTTATTGTAGGCAACTAAATGAAACATAAATTTGGAATCCCTACCGATTTTTAAATGGATAAATATTAGAAAAATATTTTTCTTAGATGATAAAAAATGATATGTTGTGTGCGGACACATGCTTTTCTATTTTTAAAAATGTTTCCCTTTTTTGAGCTCTGGAGACGAAGACTATTTAAGAATTCTCTCTATTTTTCCATAAATGGAAACGAAGAAAAATAGTAAAATAAAAGCATAAAAATGTCAGTTCTTAAGCATGGTAATACCTAAGAATTCGTGTTTACGGTTGAAAGAAAAGAATCAATTATTCAAATAGAAAGAGCATTCTTCTTACTTCAACGAGCGGGGGAAAAAAATTTTGAGCTTTGTAAACTAATTTTTTCCTATACTTTTCTTTGTCATTTCTGAGATTAAATTCTACATCTTCTTCAGCAAATTTTATTGGAGAGTATAAAAAAGGTTTCTGTTAGTATTTCAGAAAATTGTGTTTATATAATCTCTTTCTCACATACAGATATGTTTAAAAAGATTTTAGTTAATTCAAATTATCGCATTTATTTATTTATCCAACGTCCGCGTTTGGCTTCTAGACCATTTAAAGCCGAGTCTCCCAGTACCAAGTGACGATATCGTCAGTTGGGGGTTCATCGAATCCAGTGCACTGGGGGCAGGTGGTCACCATCCATCTTGGCATGGCCGCAGATCGGGCAGGCTCGTCAGAAGCCAGGCGAAGCTAGTGGAGGTATACTCCCAAAAAGTCATGTCCGGTGGTTAGGCGAGAGCGGGCAATGGCCTCAGCTCTCTCCAGGTGCCTTGAAATAGAACCCAGAGTGGCCAGGGTTCCCACGGCTTTTCAAGGCTCTTTATTTTTTGGGTCGTGGCAGCAGTTGTCAATGTACGTCGTTATCATGCGCTTTGCTCTTCTGAGGGTCAAAGGGACTTCCGGTTGAGACGACTCAGCTCTCTTCTAGTTTATCGTTTGCTTGTTTGCTTTAAATATTCTTGGACCTAATTTCTTCAGGACATCATTACATTAGCAGTTTTCAAAAACACACAGCACTTTTTCCAGTAACTACCTTCTTTCTTTGGGTGATCTCACTGAATGACATCTTACCAACTTTCCACCAATAAGCTGAAATAGAATGTGGTCGAATGATCTTTTCAGATACGGGGTTCACATAACTGATAAAAAAGGATTCTCTTTTGATGTATTTAGAGAGCAGTTAGTTGAGATTTCTCTCTTATTTTTCATGTGATCGTGTTTGGTCAGTAGAAAGTTATTGTTTGCTTATGATTTTGCAAAGTAAAATATGGAACTGAAAAGAATTAATTTTTCAACCTATGCTACAACATTACGTTAAGTAAATATCTTAATGCTAATTTTCAAAAGATCTTAAGCGATTTGAAGTAAAACTCCTCTCACATATATATGTATATTGTTAAGTTGATAAAAACTTTTAAGTATTTTTTTTTCTTTAATAGCTTATAGTAGCTTCTGAAATAAAAATTTTAATTTATATAATGAGATTAAGAGATTATGAATCGAACATTCAAGATAACGTTATAATTTTTTTTAAAAAATATGCTGCTTAGTGCATTTCATACGTTTATATAATTTGTTTTAAAGTGATGGATTAAAAAACTCATAAGATTAATGGTTTTTCACGCGCGCGCGTTCCAGTTTAAAAAGTTAATTTCACCATTACCTAAAGTTTTGAGAATAAAACCTTTTCAAATGTAATTTTTTATTAGTTTTAACTATTACAACTTTAAAATTAACCGAGGGCAAATGGTGGCGGAACTGGATCATACTAAGGTGTAGGAGACATTACAAGAACAAATGCCACGTTCTCCTAATTTTATATCATGCCACTCGGCTCGGAAACTAAATTTACATGCCACACGAAAAATCTACTTTCAAAAAGAAATACGTAAGATATTCTTCAGAATTATACCATCATTTCCAATAAAACAAAAAATTAGCTATTTATAACTTAACACATGCTATGCTAACTTTTTCCTATTTAAAGTGACTTACTTTCTGGACATACATTCTGGATTAAATCATGCATCGAAATTTATTGGAATTACCATCATCCTCTGCAATAATATATGATTATTTACTTAAATGATATTTTCATAAGAAAATGTAAAGAACATAAGCTTCAAACAACATCATACATTTACAACGTGTTTTTTTCGATAAACAATATCTTAATCACATTAAATAATTTAAAATATTTTTACTTGCTCATAGATTTTTAATTTAAATCCATTACGTGAAATTTAGAACATTTTTATGGTAATTCCTCTATTAATAAAAATATCTCAATTCCCCTCCTCCCCCCTTTCCACAAGTTGTAGTCTTAAAACATATATGCATATCAAAATTATGTACTAGCAAGTTGCTTAAGCATTTAATTTATTTTCCTTCAGATTTAAAAGTTTTTAAAAAATATGTTGATGCTTTAAAATTATTTAGATAATTAATGCGTAATTGTCAGAGGGAAATTAATTTTTCAATTAAAAGATTTAAAGAGGGAAGGGGGAGAAAAAATCATCTTTGAAGTATCGAATAAGATTAACTTTAAGAAAGAAAGGAATTAATGTGCAGAATTTTCTGCCTTTTTAGAGTAATAACAAAAACACCTTAATAAATTGAATGAATCCATTGTTATTCGAAGCGTAAATGATAAAATGAAAAATATTTTAATTATTCAGAAGAGTAAAATGATGACAAAATAAAAGGAAAATTATTTCCTGCGGTAATATTGGGAAAATTGATTAAAATATTTTATATCCTAAAAATAAAAGCTAATATTTTCTGATTCAATTAATATTACGAAAGAGAAGACTAGAATGCATACATTAGTAAGTCTTTAATAATAAAACAAACACACATATAAGATAATTTAAGAAAATTCTCTTAAAATAAAAGTTTGATTTAAAGAAAACATATTGCATAGACTTAATATCCTTTTTTAACTTCAATTTGATTATATATCTTATTTGGTGCCTTCTCTGATTATTACTCTAGAAAGAAAGTAGAAGCAAATTTTTTATCTATTATAAAAGAATATTTTGAAGCTTGCATATTAAATATTGTTCAAAATACGTTCACATGTTTTTGCATATATGTTGTGTATAATGCAAAACCTATTAAGAAAAGAGTGTAGCTAATCAAGAAGTTGTCACCAAATTTTGATATGAAACTTTTTTAAACAAAAAAAAAGTCATTGAAGTTTCAAATAAGCCAATAATCTAATGATTGTGTGCACAATATAATTTATTTTTAAAATTCACACATTGAAAACATTAACAACAAAAAAAATACAAATATTTCTTTATGATCAGTGTTTACATTCTTTTGTTTAACACAGGCATTAGTAATATTAATGCTAGAAGTGACGAGTACATATTAAGTTGTCTGGCTATACTAATCTCGACTATTTTATAGCATGAAATGTTATTCGAAGCCAAAGACTGTTGTAAGTAATGAATTCAGAAACATCATATTTGAGGTTTCATATAATGTATAAATAAGTGTTGTGAATAATGTAAAAATAATATGTTATTTTTTTCAAAAAAAAAAAAAACATTGAATTCTAAAAAATGTTGTTTTTGAGTTAATATTTTTCATGAATTATTTCTTTATTTACTTAAAGATTCAGAAATTTTCTTTTATTTTATGCTCCCAATACTTGTCAAAAACTTAACCTTATCTTACACTAAGCAAACAACGATTCTTTTCTTGTTATTTATCGTTTTTATTTGAAAAAAAAAACATAAATATTTCCTTCTTTAGTTTTTTCTGATTATTTTTATCAGCCAAGCAAGTAAACATACATTTTAATATTTTTATTATTTTTCTCTTAGGAAATATTGTTGAGAAGTAAGAAACACTTTATATTTAATTTGTGATTTTGTTGGCCTTGTGTTCTTTTGTGATAACATTCCCTTTTAAAAACTATTGTTATCAATTCGCTTCAAAATGTTTTTTTAATAAAAAAAATCAGTTACTTAAAAATATTTTCCTAAATTAATTTTAGTTCAGGGATCAAATAATTTTAAAAATAAATGATATGCTTGTTAAAATAATATTATTTCATTTTCTGATTGCCATCTTTGCACTGAAAATAAATTTCTTGATAATTGAAATAACATTATTAAAGTGGTTTAACTCAACGAAACTCAAACAACTCAAATATTTTATTTATATAAAATTGCTGAAGTACTATAAACTGCCTTTATATTGTTCTATTTTGCTTATATGAGTCTATAATTTGACTATCATGTCAATACCGTTCATTGATAATTTAATAGTAAATATAAATTTCCATATTGCATATAATGAAGTTACACATTTTAAAGAGAATGACATTTTCACTAAACATTTTCTCGATTAAACATATTTTTTCCCCAAAACTTAAATTGTTGAATTTTATTTTTCAAAAATCACATTCTACAATTTACTAGTGTTAAGAATACCAGTGAATTAAGCAGTCATACCCTTAGCAAAATAGAAAGCTACTAATATACAGTTTATTATTAGATAAATCTGTTTAAAATATCATTCACTTACAATACACGGATCCTTTTACACTTATTTGTTATCTATGGTCTCAGTTACAATACAAATGGCATTCTTATTAAACTTTCAGTGAGTCATTAGAATATCCATCTTGTTAAGTCTTAACAGAGAAACTTAAGTGAGTTTTCTGTTCTCTTAAACTTTTACTCGGTAGCAAACATGCTTTCCTCAGAGAATTTTCTGTAGATTAAGAAGTGAAAATGTAGCTCTTTGCAATTTTGTTGAAAGCCTAGTTCCCGTGAGAAATAAAGGTAACCTCCACTCTGAATTTATACGGTTTTAAAATTTAATTAAGTAAATTCCAGAACAATAGCTTTTTAGGTATTTGACTGTTACAATATTGTAAAACTCCAATTCAGTGTTTTATAATACGACTTCTTTTACACACTGGTTATTATTTTTTTGTAGTTTTATTCAGTTCGGATAAAAAATAATTATAAAGCTCATTAAAAGAATGCAATGTATTCCATGAGGAATACGTTAGATATGAAAGCCTTTTTTTAAGTATTGAATAACAGTGCTTTTAAGCTAAGGTTTTTTTGGGGGCATATTAAAAATTAATGTATTCTTTGTGCAGAAGTAAACAATGCAGTTTTACTTTAATGGGTTGAAAAGCTTTTAAAATATAGAAGTTTTTTTTGTATTTATAAGGAATGAAGTAGTTTCGAAGAAATTTAAACCTTGATAAGTAAACCTCCAAAAATGTACAAAAGCTGCGTTTTCCTTACTTATTTTAAAATCAGCTACTTATCAATTTTGGAATAAAAATTTCTAAATAGAGCGTTACTATCTTATGTCATTATTTGAAAATATGAATGCAATTCAATGGATTTACCGTTTTGTATTATTTTTGTAAAACACGCAACCACACTATTTACAAATATTCATGACATAAGGAATCTTGTTTTGTGAGATTCTGAAGTATAGACATCCTGCTCACCCTGTTTGTCCATTTCAATCTTTTCCTGCTCGAAGGGGAAAGAGTAGTTCCATCATCCACAATAACACCCTCTTTTTACCAATCAAAAGGACGCTGTAAGCAAAGCCTTTACAAAAGCAAACAGCTTGCCTCAATCGTAATTCTCATGTAAAATGAAAAATTTAATGGTTTAAAAATCAATTATGTAATCTTAGATTTTAAAGCCGTTTAAAAAATGTAAAACGTAATCAGCTAAGCAATTTAAGATGTATAGTTTTTGAATCAAAATTTCTCCTACATGTGTGCATAATTGATATTACATCAACTATATAACGGGGAAAATATTTTACGTATTTTAATTTGCTTATATTAATGATGACAAAACAAGCGCATTTACCACAGTTCATAAAATATTTTCAATGTTTCTTTCACCTTAAAACTAAATATATCCTTAAGAAAAGATTTTAAACAAAATCAAGGCCTAAAATCACGAACTGTATCATCGACAACTTAAAAAGGAAAGATTATTTACCAAATATACGTAAATACAAAAAGTGTATTGAGAAAGGCTAAGAAAATTAGTAGTATTACTAAAAAGGAGAACTTAGAAATTGCGTTCTTTCATTTTTAGTTAGGATTTCAACTTTTTAAAATCCATTTAAACTAATGTGATGTCATAATAGTATAACTAATTTGTTTTATGTATTTTCTGGGTATTTTAAATTTAATTAATATAAATTCTCCCTCTCAAAAATTAAGAAATAAGAGATTTAAGTATCATTTATATTAGTGTGACTGAATTTTTACAATTGGATGACAATTGATTAAACTTTTTCGTAGCATATTGTAATTTTTTTTCATTATCACATTTATACTGCCCTATTTCCTAATATTGATTTTTATTGAGATTTGTATTAGAAATAAGTTTTCAGCTTAAATTTCTGGAACGAAAAAAGAAAAATGAGTCATAATGTATAGTATATCACTACTTTATAAAAAACATAAGAACTTATAGGGGTATGATAACCCTACGAGGGGGCTATTGAAAAGTCGAAAACAAAAGGCTATCTAAAAATTATTAATTTCTGAAAGTAAACAAACAAAATACATTCTGACATAATACAAAAAAAAAGAATACACTTTTACATTGATATAATACACTTATAAATGTATCAGTACTACACGATGTAATATATAATTATTTTAACAATACTAAGTTCAGAACAAGTTTAATAATTACCAGTGAACCCATGGGCTTGTCATATATAAAATTATATACATAAAATTAATAGAAAATTATATCTATTAAACAATTATATGCATAAAATTTTATAAAATTATATACTTATTTTGATAGTTTGTTAGGTTTATAATTAATCCCTTAACTGCTTATTAAAAGTTACACGATTCACTCTTCAATACCACCGTTTTTCACGTAGGCGGAAATATGTGGTGTTTTGAGGGGAGGGAGAGAAAAGGAATGCATAAACAAATCCTCTGAAATAAGTAAATCCTTCACAAACATTGTAAAGGTCATTTTATTGCATTCCAAAGCCTTCAGAATAATTTTATGGATAGGAGTCATTAGAAAAGATTTTACCTCGAAAAGATGTATATGTATGTGTGGGGTAATTAAAGCACTGGCTGAGCGAGACGTTTATATATGCCAGTGGTTAAGAAGTTAAAATCGTCAAAGTATAGTATTATAGAATTCAATACATTGCTATTGTATGAAAAAGGAGTGCGAGGAAAATTATGATTGAATATTAGGTCTTATATATTGAAAGTTTGAGAAGCACTGCGTTTTAGAACCTAATTTTTCTCCAAAAAAGTATTAGATGAGTAAAATATTGCTAGTAACAATAACAAAAAGACATCTTAGAAAATTCTAAGAAAAATAAAACATTACGTGATCAATATGACTGAAACCTGCAAGTTTTGTATTTCATTTTCTTTCAAAATATGATATAATTAATTTTTTATCTGAATAATATGTAATTAATTAAAAAAGAAAACTTCGAACAACATTTACTGTAGTAGTTGTTGATTATACTATTTTAAGTCAAAGATAGCCCCTTTCCAATGATTTGTTAAAATGTTTACCGGATTATGCGAGTTACCTCCACGTCTTCAAGGTTTAATTTATGCTAATATAATATACAGCATAATACTTATATGTTACAGAAAATGTCATTAATTAGGAAATAATTAGTCTCTGATAATGTTTAACTAAGCATACTTTTCTCTGCTTTGTTCTTATTTTAGCACAACATAAAATAATTTTTTCACTCTCTACAAATACATCTACTATCATTTTCCTAAGTTAATTTACGCAAATATGTTGTAACTCGAGTGAACTACTCCTTTTAGATTAATATGTGCATGAAATTCCTTTCAGAATTAGTTGGAAGAAGGAATTAATTGAATTGAGTATTCTATACATAAAAGATATTATAACTCTTTACTATTCTTGATAGCAGACAGACTTAGGTAGGTTTTATTTGTAAAGTTGGATGTAGCTGACAATATACTTTTGTTGTAAGCTGCACTCCCCCCCCCCCCAAGCTTACCAAAAGGGTTGTGTTTCTCCCATTTAAGATTTAAAATTACTTAAAAGGAAAATTTAAATAATTTTTGATGAATTAAAATAATTATTGACTTTTAAATTAATTGTAAGGTTGGTACATATAAAGAAATTTGAGGAGGGGAAAATATATCTGGATGCTGTGTATATGGATGCAGTACAAAAATATACTGGGTGAGTACAAATGATTGACCCGATTTAAAAAAATCATATTATTGAAACTACTGCACATATTACAATAGGTGATACTTGAATGTAAAGAGAAATATACCAAGATTTTTTCCCGTTAGAAATGTTAGATGCGTCGTGCTCTAGTTTCACGAACTATGTCCAATCTGTAATTAAGTTCGATCCATACATTTTGTAATATCACTCTATCAAGGGTTCGTAATGATACACAAATGCTTACTTGTCGTTCTCTGTTATTGGTTACGTGAATTGCAAAAGATGCGATTGAAATTTAATTTTTTTCATAAAATTTTACATACGGTCTTCTGGGGCATTCCAAATTTACATTCGGCAACTCTCATAGACTTCCTTGGACATCGAACAAAACTTTGCCTCGCACTCTCCACTGCTTTTTCCGAGGAGCTCGGCCGGCTGCTGCTTTTCTTTTTTACACTATCAACTTGTTTTGTTAAGTTGATGATGTCAGCGCAGAATGCTCTTGTTGGTTGGTGCTTCTTTTCCGGATTTCTAAATGTACGGTACACCGAAATAACTGAAAAAATCTGTGCATACTCTAATATGCAAAGACTCTCCTCTGTCATTATCGCCCTGTTTGGATTTCAATTACAGTGATCGTGAATGGGCTGTTGATCACTGGTGGGAAAAAACATTGTATATATTTCTTTACATTCATGTTTTACTTATTGTAGTATATGCAATAGTTTTTAAAATATGATTTCTGAAAATCGAGTCCATCATTTGTACTCACTGAGTATTTGACTTGTATTAATTTTAAATGTAAGGATTTTGTGAGGGAGCACAAAAAAAAGTGTGTATAGTTTTTCTCTTTCTTCATTTATCTGTATTTTAAAAGTATGAAAATTATTAGAAAAATATTATTTATAATTAATATTTGCATAATTTATCTATATAACAGATAGGTACTAACTCAGAAGCAGGAGTTAGATTCTAAGAAATATTTTAGAGTAAAGACATATTTTCAAAAGTAAGTATAGATTACTTATTCTAAGAAATAACAATCACACATATATCACATTATGAATATAGTTTGAAACCATGGAAACTTGACTACATCGTTCATTACAATTTACACAAAACTGTACAACAAATGTCGTTAATACTGGAAAAGAATTTTAAAATTTCCTACAAAAAAAAAAAAAAAAAATAGCTTTAGATTCATAATTTTAATTTTGAAAAAATTGAAGTGTTTACAACTTTTATGATACTGTGTGATTTTGAATGTAACTGATACTTATACTTCATTGACTCAAGGAAACTTTTATTCGTCGTTTTACGTGAATTTAAAACTTTCAAGCTTTTCTCTTCCCATGTGTCGCTTTTATGCATATTATTTTCGACAGCTTCCAGTGTTTCATTTTACAGGCTATATATTTCTTTATCTGCAATTATAAATCTCGAATCGAATTTCGTGCAATATCATCTGCAATCATTTCCTCATGAACATTCCCTGTATTTGAATTAAATTCTTGCAATAAATATCACGCAGAAGGCAAACCAATTTTTCCATTTTTCATTTTTCAAAACCATTTTTCCTTTATTTGGTATTTACATGTACATTTTTTAATTTACAATGTATCATTAACATTGTTCAGCCATTTTATTTTTAACATATGCGAATAATGTTAAAAATTGTTTAATGAAATAAGTAATTATGGAATGGAAATTTTATATAAGTGAAAAATCAAATACATAACAATTTCAACAAATTCTAAAAGTCTATAGTTATCAAACAACTTTCGTTACTATAATTTAACTTAAATAGATTTTGATGCATGATTTTGAAATAATAATGAAATTTTTGTAATTCCTGAATTTATTCGCTATTCTTATTTGTCTTCCACGGTTTTTTTCCTTTTTTTTTATTTCTATTGCATGCTTGTAAACTCTTTAGGAAATAAATTTTCTTACAATTACCTGGAAATGCCCTTTTTTCTATAAAAGATTTATGAAGACATATTTCGAAATTAAACTCAGACTTAAAGCATGATAATTTTTATTAATGCTGTTTATTAGCTTTCTATATGTTGTATTTTCTTTAATAATTTTCTTGGAAAAGAATCAACATATTTTTTTTAATCACGATATGTATTTTGATGAGCAAAAAAAAAATAATCGTAAACTAAAAAATGTTTACAATAATCACTTTAAAAGAATACAAACAGTGTTGTATTCTTTATGAAGTTTTTTTTAAAAAAATGAAGTATAGTGCATCTTTTTCAATTTAAATCTTTAAATAGGAACACAAAGGTAACAGAAACCTAGTAATAAAGCAAAAAAAAAAAAGAACAAATTTAAAACTATTTTATTACTTTTTTAAAAAAAATATTGTTGAAAATGTAATGTGTTATAAAACATATTTTTTATGAGTTCAAATTAAATTCTGGAATCACACACACACAAGCTTAAAAAAACCAAATAATCTTTTGAGTAAAAGAAAAAAAAAGGAATGCAGTTTAAGATTAAAGGAACTTCGCACAATTCTCATTCCTCGAATTTGCTCGTACGAGGAAAGCGAGAAATAGGATACTAGAAAAAAAAAGAAGTGATCTATTTTTCTGACGTGGTAATTAAACTGACCAACCGTGAAAAACTAAGTTTATCTTCCAGAAACATAAAAAAAAAAGAGTTATTAGCTAAGTAAGAAAAAAATCTTATATTTGAGCAAAAATATGCACTTGTTGTACCTTTTTCAATCTTTTTGAAAAGAATTTTCAAAGATAATTCATAAGTACACTTACATAAATAGTATTTAGATATCAATATGAATTTAGTGTTAAAATCTCTAGCAATGAAATTTTTTTTGCAATTTAAAAGCAGCAAGAAAGCAATGTAAGACTAGAAAAGATTTTTTTAAATAAGTAAACAGAATGAATAAGAATTATATTCTTGAGACAGAATATTGTAAGTTAAATATTAAAAACTTTTTAAACTCTTAAATAAATATAACTTATTAATTAATTATTCATTTTAATATTTTTCGACTTTTTAAGGAAATACAGTACAATTCAATTGCCAAAATTCTATTAAAAAGATCAAATCAAATTCTGTTTGTCTTAATTATTTTTTATATATTTCTCTATAACTGTTAAAAATTTGAAAGTCCAGCTAAAAAAGCCCAGAATTACGATAACTTGTATGTTCGTTTTTATTCATATTCCAAAGGCAAATAAGAACTTTAAACTGGTTTATCTCAAAAAGAAAAATAAGTAGTTTATCTTCCTTTAGAATGGTAAAGCTTTTGTTCCTATTATGTCAAATGCTTTGATATTTTTTCTAGTTATTCCTATTAACACATGACAGAAAAGTTATTATGCCTTTTTTAATAAAAAACAATATTTTTCTTTAAGAAATTAGTTGAATTTAAAATTAATAAACTTTTGGAGGAACTTTCTATAAGCATTTGTAAAAAAAAGAGTTTCAAAAATATCAATCATGTAGTCACAAAATCCATACCAACTGTTGCTATACATAGTTCGACGTTTTTGTAAATCAATTTTCATGTGTGTACATCAATTATTGTAGGATTAGTAGCATTTTAAAATCATTTCATGGATTTTTAAACTTGTATTTAAAAAACTTGCTGAGTTATTTTGAGCACAAAATCTGTGTGCATGCATATAAGGGACAACTAAGGAGATTTTGAAAACCAATAAAGAAAATATTTTTTTATAAATTGTACCATGTTCTTTGAGTTAAATAAAGAAAAAAATTTGAATTACCATTAGTTAAATATTTGATATTTTCAAAACTATAAGCGACTTCGAAGTTTTTCTTTATATACAGGAATGAGATAATTTAACTCGGTAGAAGACTATACTAACGTTAATGGTAGCGTGGGGTGAAGGAGTCACCCTATTCCTTTCTTTTATAACTATATAACTATATATATATATATATATATATATATATATACATATATATATATAATGAAAATTTCTCTTACAAGAGAGAGATGAATAAATATGATCAAAACTGAAAATAACTGAAATTACAAGATAACCAGACAATAGAAGAATTTAAAAAGAAATATGAAAAATTAAACTAATAGAGTTAAATATAAAAAATATAAAAGAATGTATGCTACAGTAATATAAACATTGCTGACTTAGGACAGCTTATATATAAAATAATTTATATAAAAGTAGGGTTGAACATGTTTTGTGACCAGCCAACCTTCCCCCTTTCTGTTAATAATACTGAGCAGAAACCTATTGAAAATAATGGATAGAAAATCTAAATCCATTATGAGAAAAAGGTAACTTACCTGAAAATTGCATTCAAAAAGGCAAAGCTAACTTTGCTAAATTCGAGTACAATAAACAAGTTATTGCCAGAATCTGGATCCAAATGCAAATTCAAAGCATAGGAATGGCTGAAAAGTAGCACTTAGCAAAAGTATGAAAAGAATATATAAATATAGATGTAAAATCGATGGCCATTGGAATAGGATTTCTTAATATGATCACGATTTTTGATGGCATTAACGAGGCAGCCCTTTCAAATACTAAATACAATTCATTGAACAGTTACATATAGCGTTCTACATAACAAGAAGCAGGCAGACAAAAACACAAACCAAGCGGCAGCCGATTACATGACGAAAGACAAAGACAAAAGAGCAAAAAAAGCGGTCTCCAGACATCTCAGTGTATATACAGGCGGCTCAAATCACATGATCTGAGTGGGTGGATAGATGTAGTTCAAAATACTCTCGTTAGGTAGCTGGCTAAGTTATTACTAAAACTTTGGTTCTGAACGGATGGACCATGTATATAATTCAAAGTTATTAAAGAATAAATTAATGAGAATTATTATATATATATATATATATATATTGTACGTAATATAAATCGTAATTCCAGTGAATGAATAATTTAACTAAGAGGAATTTCACTTACCTACTTTAAGGACTTTTAAAATTTCTTTTTAGGTTATTTAAGAAAAAATCTAATCAAACTAAACTAAAAAGTTTTAAATGGGAGTGACTTTAATAATGGACACAAATCACAGGTACTTTACTCTAACGCTACAGGAATGTTATATGCAAGCAAAACTGTCATTTTTTTTCAAGTCATTGCAGTTTTACTGTCCTTAGATGATAGAGAAGTAGCATGTCGAACGCTTTTTTGCTTGTGTGTTTTTGACAGGGTGCAGTGTACCTTGTGGTATACTTGTGGTTTTATATATTTTTTGATAGAGTTCTTTGGGTAGCATTTGAAAATGATCCTTTCGACTCAAGCGTTTCATGTTCATCACTTTTCTCAAATTTGCTTTCGATATCAGGATTATATCCATTATTTCATCAGGTTAATCTCTTGCTTGATCAATTCCTTTTCAGAAGTTTCAACTTCACCCAATAGATGCCCATTTCCTTTTTTATATTCTCCCTCTGTTCATTTATGTTAATAAACCATAATGAATCGTACAACACAGCAAATCAAATCACAATGTCGTTCACAGGGGAAAATGTAACCCGTTCATCGAAAATATTTTGAAGTACCGTGGGGAACTCAGTCATCCCAAGTACCTTATGATTATAAAAAACCTTTGCCACAAACCAAAAAAGAGGGAAATTTGTGACAAATACAGTTTAGTTCCCCCGAAGACTGTTATGTAGAAGAATACTGACAAGGCAATTGGTAACAAGCAAACAGTTTCTCATAATTAAAGATTTTGCGAGTCTGGGGTGACTCTGTGTCCCGTGCGACCTCTCCCAGAATAATCCTTATAATAATTGAAATAGAATCAATAACGATAAGTAATTTTTTTTTTTCATTTCAGATTTCTCTGAACACAAGAAAGCCTTACCCCAAAAAGGAGAGATAAAAAAGGGGGAAGGAAGGGGAATATACACCAACTATAAGATTTTTTGGCCAAAAATGGCTTCCCATCTAGATATCTCAGAAAGACATAGTTCAGTTAGTTCTCTTGGGTGGAATCTGATCCAAGAATTACAAGACGCATCCTTCATTTTGTCGAAAGCAGTAACGATTGGATTAAATAGATGAGGAGTTTCGTATTGCAGCACTTATTTCCCAACCGTGAGAAAAAATTACATCTGCTTCAGAGCGTGCCAAGCCTTCCAGCGATTGAAAACCGGGTAATGGAAAAATATTGTGTAAACAGACTAGCGTGCGAATAAGAAAGAATAAAGAAATAGTTACCTAGAGGCGATTCTACGGAAGGGAACAAAATGTGATAAAATCTTTCTTTGGGGAAATTGTTTATAAAAGTATTGATATTTTTGAAGGTTTTGTTTTAAATAGAAAGGGGAGTAAATATATTTATTTTTCGTGTGAAATATGCTGAAATGAGTTGATGTGTTCTATCATCATTTTCTTGACTCTACTTGATGAAAAATTTTTAAAGAACATATTTTACATTTATTTTTTTTGGTTACTCAGGAATAGTGAAATAGTTTATATAGTAACACATTATATATAAGATGTGGAAAATAACGTTTTTCTTCTTAGAATTGCCAACTTCTATTTTGAATGGCTGGTTCTTTTTACTGTTCAAATATTTTTTTGTTAACATTTATAAACCCGTGCACCACGCAATGTATAAACGGGATACAACACAGACAGAAGAAAGGATTACAACACAAACATCCATGCTTCTCCGTGATTCGAACCCAGTCCCTACGGCACCGCAGTTAGCTACACTGACCACTATAGCGATGGGCGGCTGTTCAATATTTAGAGTATAAAAGAATGAATATATGTTTACATATTTATAAATGTATATTATTCCATTATATGAAAATACAAAATTTTGCTGGATGTTATAGTAGTATAGTTATACAGACTAAAATTTGTAATTCTAGTACTTTTCAGTTTCGCCTGTGCAAATATCGCCAAGCAGGGATTATTGTCGGCAACAAAAAAATATACATATTAAATAAAATTTTAATAAATATTATTTCATCTATTTTTGATATATTATGGAGGAAAAAACTGTTACTGATAAAAATAGTCCGTGACTTGTTATGAAAATGTGTTGGTAAAAAGGTTTCCATTGGGAATATTCCGTTTGGCATTGTGGTTGTATCATTTTTAACGACTTTATCTTCTGCACCGGCGAAACGGAAAAGTACCGTATTTTGTTATTGTTTTAGCTTCGAAACCTGTTTCACACATCCAATCGTTATTATTATTATTATTTGCTGATATAACTACTTAAACTAACATTTATTTAGATTTGCTGTATGACAGTCATATTATTTGCAGGAAATTACAAATTATGGAATGATAAGTTTTTGCTTGAATATCTTTTTTTTTAAAATTTGAATAGTAGAATGTAGTTTTATAGTAACGTTATTTTTTTCCTCACACGACGAATAAACGAATAACTTGCTATGCTTTTAACAAATAGGTTCATCACATAAAAGTACTTTCGAACTATTTTTGATTAATTCCAAAACTGTGGAACTGAAATATCTGTTGAGAAGTTGAAATAATTTGAATTATTAAAAATTAATACACATATAGTGGTAGTTAAAAGACTATATGCCATTTTATTGGTCTCAATTACATTTCTTTTACTTCTTTGAGTAATTTAAATTCTTTCTACAAATATGAAATCACGATTGTTTGTTTTCGTAATGGAAATACTTTATTTAAGATTTTTTATTTATTTTTTAGCCGCTTATCCTGTATAGTGGTTAGTGACTCTGACTTTTGTGACGTAGAGCCTGGGTTCGAATCCCGGAGAAGGCATGGAGGTTTGTAAATGTATAGTGTCTTTGTCACATAGGGGTACTCTAAAATAGTCGACGAGCTGCAAGTCCTCTCGTGAGATTGGTGGAAAGAGGAAGAGAGATGGGAGGACCCTGACGACCCCTAGAGTATTCTCTCTCGTAATTGGGTGGAACTGAACCAAATCGTACTGTCTCCTGTATGGTGCTCAAAGCTGTGGCTAACAACAGGCGTACGCTTAGCCCTTTGCTGCGATGAATTTGTGGGTCTCGTTCTTGCACCGTTAGATGGGTGGCATTAGCAACAACAAACAGGATTATTTTTAATAACCTTTGTAAATTGATAAAAATTCATTTTTTAATTTGCATTTTTATACTTCAGTCATTTATTAATTTTGTATTTTTGTTCATCGATGTATGATAAAAATAATTTCCAATTGTTTTAAGAAACATGATGACCCTAAAAATAAAAACAGTCAAAAGGTTTTTAATATTTTTGATGTGTAACATATTTCCTCTCGATTGCTGGAGATTTGTGGGAGTGATTTCGTGAAAAGGGACGGAAATGCGTAACAAGAAGTTGGGGAAGCGCGCGCTATTTAATTTGACCAATCAGCGCGCTTGGTGGTGTCTCTTCGCTACCCTCGCAGTAAAGTTCTGTTTTTTCTCCTACATTCGGGAGGGACTCTCCCCCTCCCCCCTGCGGTCTAGGCCTTGGGATCTTTGTTTTTGTTTTGTTTTCTCACTTTAGGATCAGAGAAGAAGCTAAGTCCTTTAGCTGGATTTTGTAAAGATATATCCACGTGGGTCCAACTCTAGTAGCTATCAAGCCGCCAGCCTTTTTTATATTGTTAAATTTAGCATTTCAAAATATTCTAATTCAAAATTTGAACCACTTATACCTTTTTTGAATGATGAACACAAATCGAAATGTTTCGACAACTAACAGTGGTACTGTTATTGACGCTACTTTTCAACGACTTTTAAATATTTTGAAATCACAAGTATGTATGTCATATTTTAATTATCATAAGTTATCATTACTGCTCTTCCCCAAATTGAACAAGAATAATTATTTTTGATAAAAAATTGCATTACTCCTTGTGTTAATTAAATAAAATTTTCATTAAAGATATAATTATTCCATAGAAAATTATTTCCAATTATACTCGATTCGTTTTTTTCAGGATTTAAGTTGCTATTGGCGAATTTACCACGATAACATGTCAGATGTTACACATCGTATGCGACTACCGTAAGGCTCGTTTCTTCTTTTTTTTGCTTCATCCGGATTTTAATTTTTAAATAAAAATATATATGTGTATTTTATGTCTCAATACGTTTCAATTCAAATAATCTGAGAAACACTTTTTTTAAAAACTGATAGTGTGTTTTTTAAAATATAATTATCTATCCCAAAATTTTCTCTCTTTCCTTCTCTATTTACATTATACTATTTTTAAATTAAAAATTCGTTATATCAGTTAAATATTTTGATAGAAAATATCCACGTTCAGAAAAGGAGTTTTAATATAATATATTCATAAAAAAAGGCTGGTTTAAATTTAACTTCTTAACAGTTTAGTATTTTATTGTTCGAAAATAAACGGATGATAAAACTTCATAAAATGTTAATGTATATATATATTTATTTTGACAGAAACTCTACATAAAATCGAATATTTTGGCGTAAGTACAAAATTTAGACTATGACTATTTTTTAAAAGTGTTGGAATCATTCCAATACATATCAAGGTTCTTTTAGAAATATACTTTAAAATGTTTCAAGAATCTTTCTCAAAAAGGATAAACACAGGATTACTTTCTGTCAGGATGAGATGAAATTCGTATGCTTATTTTATTTTTTAAAATATTTTTCATTTACTTTTGTTATTAAAAGAAAGATCCCAGTGAGAAAGATACATGATGTTACTCCAAAATTTATTAAATATTTATATTCATTTTGAGTAATTGAAATGCATTTATTGAATAGTGGAAATATATTTATTTTTCTGAATACTTGAAATATTTATTGAACAGCTTCGACTGAATTTCTTTTAACATTACTGTCAACTTCATGCAAATTTCTCTTTATACAACTTGTATTTTGACTGAAGAGCTAAAATAAATTCCTTCCCTTTACTTTTTGAAAGTCAGAATTTTAGAAATATTCTCAATTGATGAGGAGAATGTTATACGGGAAATTTTTTATTTGTTTTTCTTTCAGTTCGGGAAAAAAATTTATATTAATGAAAAATTGAAATAAAACATTGATAAAATATTTAAGCTTCTCAAGATTCAAACGGATCTACATTCAGTTTTCAAATTATGAATGATCCGTGATAAATTGTTTACAAATACATCAATTTGTAGGCAAGGTAACGAAGTTAGAAAAGTGACATACATATTTGTAATAGATTGCGCTTTTTAAATACAGCTCTAAAATATGTACAGTAATATCTCGACTTACCCGGACCCGAGGTTACGCAGTTTTCAAATCTCGTCAATTCGTCTTTTTTTCCTTACAAATCACTGAAATTTAGACGGAATAAGTGCCAAAGCTTGACGAAATTGGTATTGGGGTTGAAGAAGTTGTCGTTCTTGCCAGGCAAATAAATTTAGAAATGGATAGTGATGACGTTCAAGAACATCTGATTTCCTAGGAGTTGACATATATATATTTGATGAGCTCATAGTAATGCATGAGTAAAAGCAAGAAATTGGAGAACTTGAGTTACTGTAAGTTGAGAACTTTAAACTCAGTTCAATCAGAAGATCGAATAACGGTTCGAAATTTGACAGAAACCCTTAGTTTAATTGACAAAGTGTTACAAATTTTAGAAAATAGACTCCAACGAAGAGAGTAGTAGTTATATATATAAATAATAACATAGTCGAGGCCGATTTCCGTTGGTTATTTGTATGGAAATGTGTCGATGGGGATTTTTTGATACACAGATAACTATGTCTTCTTTGATTTTTATCCACTTTTATTCATTGTCACAGGCACATAAGGTTTCAGTATATTTGGAATAACTAACTAATATGGACGCACACAAACACACAGCAGAAGCAATAAGCAACAGCGACAAATTACATGATGAACACAAAGACAAAGACAAAGAGAGTGCACACACAGCGCACTGGGTTTTTTTTTGGCGGTGAAGGTCGTGCGACTCCTTTCTAACAGGAGTCGTGATTGGTGGTAAGCGCGTGTGAGCAATTTGATTAAGATTAAGATTATCATATTAGTCTCGTACTAAAGAATTAAAAAATAATTTAAAGGAGTTAATTTTAAAAAATCTAGAGGGAGTCATTACACACACACACACACACACATATATATATATATATATCAGCATATTACGAGGAAATTTTGAGGAAGAAAAAAATTCTTTGAATCCCCAGACTACTTTGTTGGATTTTATGAGACCTTCTACGTCAAAAAACTTCGATTTGGGATTTTGTGTTTGTGTTATCTTACATTTCATTAAACATTTCCCCCTAAATTACTATTTATTTTTGTCTTCGACCCCACTAAAAATAATTAATATGTATTTATATGAGAGATTATACCCTGATTTACGAGAATTCGACTTACGTGATTATCACTCAATCCCACCTATCGCGTAAGCTCAGGGTATTACTGTATATCATGTCAGCAATAAGTTGTGCAGTTGAATTGCGATAATAATCAAAGGGTCTAAAACATGAGATGCATTAAACCCTTTCATATCTATCGCATTGTATAAGATTCGGAAAAAATAAATACTTTCTTGTCTAGTAACCTAATTAGGAACTTACGCTAGCATTCGTTTCTGATTTAAAAAAAATATTGTCTAAAATGTTACTTGAAATTAAATATGTTAATTGGTGAAGATACTTGTAAATGAGAATCAATATCCGTACAATTTTAGAACTTACTTTTTAATGTAAACATGATTATAGCTGGATATTCAATAGTAAGTATTTTACAATATATATTGTTGTATCGAACTTTATTAAATTTTCAACAATCTTTCTGATTACTATAAACAAACAAACAAAATTATAGGATAATTTAAGTAACGATAATTGGATTTTATAATTATAGAAATTTTACGCATTCTATTTAAAAACGCAAAAAGCTTCAGTAAATTCAAAATATTATTATTAAAATATTTCATATTCTATACGGATCTTGTAAAGAAATGTTTTGCCTTTATATTTAATGAAAAAATTATATCCGTTTTTTTAAAAAACCCTCCGGGGTTTCACTGCTTGGAACACACACAAATTTAGTAACAGTATTCTCAAATAAATAACTTTTAGCTTGATTCTATTAAGTAAATAACGATTAATCACACAATCGTTCTTAAGATAAAAGATAATACGTCACATGTGTCAAGTAGAATATTCTATATTTTATTTGTTTAGTTTTATTATGAAATATTTCACTAAAAAAAAAATGCTCTACTCTTTTTTTCTTCTTTTTCTTTCTCTTCTTCCGTTTCCGACATAGAGATACCAAAAGTTCAGTGAAATATTAACTGTATAAAATTGTTATGCCTATTCATTTTAAATTTGAAGCTGAGTTAATATTCTGTTCTTAAATATCTTTCATTGTGATATGGAATATTAAGGTATCCGTCTACTTGCGATAACTTTTTTTTAAGAAATTGGATATATGGGGACATTTTTGTGGTTTTCAGATTTTTTTTAGTACATTTTGAGAAAAATATGCTAAAATTTAGAAGATAAAAAAATTATTATTACTGAAGTGGGGAAAAAATGGTAAACATTTTCAAGAAATAACATAAAAGGGGCCCATTCTGTATCAAAAGTTTATAAACAAAGTTTCAATTGTTCAATTATGATGTGTTGCTATGTTATTCATTTTTGAAATAACCTTCAGGATATGAGATATTTTAAATTCAACAAAATCTAGAGCACTTTATCTTAGTTATTATATGAATTTGCTTAAAATAACAGTGATTATATTAATATAAGGGACTGTAAATTTGGTAATAAAACATTGCTTGATAAATCTGAAAGTTAAAGAACTTCTACTATTATACAGAATATAGAAAAAAAATTCAGTTAATTATTTTTAAAACCTTTTTAACAATCGCTGCCCGTTTGAGCATTTAAAAAAAGCACATTTCGAGTAAAACGCGTTTTAAAGTATGACACCTTACTTAAAGTAATGACATCCGATTTTACTAAAACACTTGTAGTTTTTGTTCTACTGAACGGAAAATAAAAATCGTGATATTTTTATAAAGCTAATAAGATGGTCTATAAAATAAAATCATAAAAAATTGTCAATTTTTGGCAAAATTCACAATTTTAGGGTAGTCGGATTATAAAATTATATTAGGGGATTAACTATAAAATTATAAAAAAATCATGCATTATTTATAATTTTTTGGACTATGTTAGTATTTTATATGAATGACGATATGAAATTAATGTTATTTTATGAGGATTAGGGAGGAACCTTTAAGTAAAATTTATTGATTAAATGACTAATGTGTGTACCAACCACACTCAGATTTGAAGTTACAAGAGATTTAGAGTAATGCTATCTGTAACCTCTAAATGTTATATGAATTCAGAAGCTCGAGGCATTAACAGCATGCGTTATCTGGTATCCGATGCATACATACATGTTTAATTCAATTTGCTGAACTGGAGTAATTGTTGCATGACAGGAATATGGTTTAAGTGCCAATTAATGCACTTCACATGATCTCCTTGCACCGTATTACATCCATAAGATTGTGCATTCATGATTTAACGCTGTTCAGAGTTGGATTGATTGACATAATCATGCGTTTTATGATAATACATCTAGTTAGATGTCGAATCCTTACTTAGAACAGCAAAAGGTAACTCTTTTGTGCCGAAAAACACTTAAAAAAGTATTCTTTATTTCTAAAATTGTAAATTTTCAAAAATTTGAGTCTTTAATTAACGGTTTATTTCTTTTGTTACTTTCCTAAAAAACTAAATTTCTCATCAATATTTTCATTCACGTAAATTTTGAAAATATAATGGAAGGTGTGTGTGTGAAAGATTTATTCATTGCTGAAAACTGCTGCACTAACGTGTAAGAACTTTAAAAAATACTAATATTCTTTGAAAGAGAAATGTAAGTAACTTTTTAAATATTTTTTTACGTTTTTTATTGCAATAATTTTAATGAAAAATTTATCTATTTTTAAAAAAAATTAATAAATAGTATTTGTAGTTTTTTTATTTACTTTAATGAAGAACCATGGCAATTATATAAATGTATTTTCTTTTTAACCTATATATATCGTGTATACCGGAGTGGCAAGGATTTCCTTACTGATGATGATATGGAATTATTGATATTGTTATAGTTGTACCGCGTCAGACTGATCACCTAGCCGGATCATCAGTTCATGCACCTCAGCACCTAAGGTCACGAAAACTGAGAGAGGCACAGTAGGCCTTGGCTCTTTCTCCCACTGAGTTTAGTTTTTATTCGAGTGCAAGATTTCTTTCTAGTATGTATCGGAGGAAGCATTCATTTCTTTAATGATAATCCAATTTCTTGTAAATTTAAACACAAATAAACATCTAGACGCCACTTAAGGAATAGCACAAAAAGGATCCCTGAACGTTTCGCATTATGAAGCTAAGAAGCTGGGAGAATTTTCCAGAGAGTCTCGTTCTTTTTATGAAACACAGATCGGAAGTTCTAAAATTCACATGACTTCCGTGGACGAATCTTGTGATTGGGGGAAAGATATCGTACGAGGATATCATCTGTAACCTTACTTGAAATAAGCTGAAATTTTAATTTTTAACAGATAAAGTCACGATTATATCCCGTTAGGCTGGTAAGCTACCAGCTAATTTTTTCGCAAAAATCCTGGAGGCTCAGCACCATTACAATTTTAAAAAAACTTGTGAGTTGAAATTTAAGTGAATTATCACACACACACACACTATATATATATATACGGCATTTGTTTCAAGCTAAGCTGCACCCCTAATCCTCAACTTATGCTTATAGTAAAAATGGAAATAGTGTAAAATGGTTTATTAATACGCGATATTTATAAGAAATTTTTTTAAAAAATTAAAACGATAACTAATCAATGAACAATTCCTTTATTTTATCAGCATTAAAAGTTTTTATATAAATACTGTAATTGCTCTAATTGTCTGTAATATGTTCAATTTTCCCTGTCCAACGAATTTTTCTGCCTTCGATGCTAATCCTCACCCAGTTTTGAGAAGCTTTTATATTGAGGGGGATGGATACTGATATTTTTCAAACCTTTACTTGGGAGATTCCTCAATCACGTTTTTAAATTTTTGCTTATTGTACACCTTTTTCTTGGGATACTCCCGTATTAGCCTATCAAATGACATGGAGTTATAATATAATCCATTAGGATGAATTCACATCACTAGTGTTACAATCGTATGAGATGATATATAGAGTAATGAATTTATCCTGATATCTGAAAGTAGTCGGAGTTCCTCCATAGTTACATGCAAGTCAGTGAAATCATTTAGAAAGATTCTAATTTAAACCATGAATTCTGCCTTCACTGTAACTGTGTCCAACAATAATGTTAGATTGGTAACCTCTTGTTCGCGTTCTTTTAACCCAACATAACCATCTGTTACTCTAAATGACCTCGTCTATATAATGAAATAAGTGGATACATACAAGAGGTCATCTTTCTTATTGTACTTAATTATGGAGACATCTACGGGCTATAGTAGTAAATATTGTCCTTCCTATTGAGGAACAGGGATCTGAGGCACAGTAAAGCTTCCCTTCCTTAGGGCCGAAAGAGGTAGAAAGAGAATTTGCGAAATTATGGTAGTTCATGGATTACTTAGTCTCCTAAATACTCAACTTTTAGATTTAAATATCTCATTCTCTCTGGGTGATATTATGCGACACACTAAAACTCTAAGCAGAATTAGCTTGTGATACTTTCAGGGTCATCTATTTTCAGTTGTGTCTCAACTCTTAACGGGGAATTGACGTTTTCTTGACGTATCCAGTAATATCTTAGCAATACAATTTGAAATAAACTATCATTAAAAAATCCTCGCAAGATGATTTTAAATAACAAAAGTGAAATTCTACAGTTTCCTGCGAGTGCTAAAGCATCAAGGTAGTTAAAATATAGCAGTAGGTACAAATATGTATCATAATAAAAATTATTAATACAAAACGTATTTTTACTTTTATTTTCCTTCTTTGAATTTTGAGAATCAAAAACTGGTTGCATCTTAATATATATATGACAGTATATTTTACTTGAATAAAAAAAGAAACTTTATATCTTTATAGATCTGTATAATATAATGAATAAATAAAAAATTTAAAAAAACGTATCTTAATGTATAATTTTTTCTCGATGTAATAATATTTTCTAAAAGACTTTTTAAAAAAAAATTAATAAAAATTTTTTTTTAACCATGTACCCACGCAACTAGAAAGTGAACAATCTAAATATTATGACACAAGAAGAGAATGATAGATAGTAATGAGAATGATATCAAATCATACGAGGGCTGTTTTTTAAGTATGTTACTTTTCTTTAAAAATAACAACAGTATTTTGTTTTAAAAAACCTTTATTTTAGGATTGTATATACTTTTGTTTATTTTTCTCCATAGTTGCTGAGTTTATTAATGCACTTTTCATATCTTAGAACTAAGTTTTGAAAATCCCCTTCAAAGAAGTCTGCTGCCTGGTCGGAAAGCCAAGAGTTTACGGCCGCTTTCACTTCTTAACGGCGTGGCATGCTGTCAAAAGGTGTTTTGCTCCTCCACGATAACGCAAGGCCTCACACTTCTCGAACAAGGTCTTGGACCATGCACCATACAGCCCCAACACTGCTCCTTTAACGATTTTCACCTTTTCCGGTACCTCAAACACAGGCTTGGTGGGAAGCGCTTCAGTGACAACGAAGAAATGAAAATGGCCGTGAACTCTTGGCTTTCCGACCAGGTGGCAGACTTCTTTGAAGAGGGTTTTCAAAACTTAGTTCTAAGGTATATGACAAGTGTATTAATAAACTCGGAAACTACGTAGAAAAATAGGCAAAGTATGTACAATCCTAAAATAAAGGTTTTTTGAAACAAAATATTGCTGTTCTTTTTTAAGAAACAAACGGACTTTACTTAAGAAATAGCCCTCGTAAAAAAAAAGGTTAAGATTGTTTTATGAAGACGTCATTAAAGTTTTCCAGCTAATAATTAAATACTAAAAGTACAAAAATGTATTACGTTGACCAGATACTACCATGAAAATTATGTTCTTATTTTTTAAAAGAAACAAGCAGTACGGCACTAAGTTAATTACGCTATTTTCCTTTTAATTTTAGCTGTACAGTATGGTTAAATCTAATTTAATTTAATTAACTCGAACTTTTTGATGTAACAACTACAATGTTATTTGACTCAAAATATTTTTTCTCTCTTTCTTTATATGTACCTTTAAATGATTTCCCTTTTCCATTATGTTTTGATATGAATGGTACAATCTGTATTGCATTACGTTTTATTTTTTGAAGCCTACTTGAAATTCTCTATAATGCTTTTAGTTTATTAAGAATAAAAACATGTTGACGATTGAAAATTTATCAAAAGACAGCAAATTATGCATTTTTTTTATTTCATTTGCGTCAAACTAGAATTACTGAAGAGAGAAAGGAATTTATAAATAGCAAGAACATCATACGCGCCATAGATGATAAAATTGACATCTGTATTAACACCTTGGGTACAAGACTGCGCTTTCTAATATCCCCTGAAACCCAATATTTCTGGGGATGTAACATGTATGAGATATTGGATGCATTATGTAAAACGCTATATTTATTAGTAGTTATCTTTTATTATCTCTATATAGAAGTTGGTTTTATTATCTCATTAAGGTACCATGGATTGATGTTTTATTTTTACTAAGCAAATCAAAGTAAATGGTTAAAACAGCTTTTGAATAATAAAATACATCGGAAATAGATAAAAGCTCTGATTTTATTCCAGAATAATAAAGGTTAAGCTATCCTAAAAGGAGACAAAATTAAAGAAACAAAAATTATCAGAAACTAAAATATCAAAAATAAAAAAAAAGCATTCATACACTTAGGTTAAAGAGAAAAATTTAAGAAAATACAAAATAAATTATTTTTAGGAAATACAAAATTTAAGTTGTTAAAAGCGTAAAATATATATATAAATACAACTTCTTTAAAATGAAATGCATGTTCTTATAGTCAAATACGATATTAAATAGATTGCGATACTTTTTTATACATCATTTTTAAAAAGAAATATTCCATTCGAATATTGCAAAATCAAAACACAAAATAAAAATTCACATAATCAAATAATGTTAAAATGTTTCTGATATAAAAATATAGTTTTGTTTTCCCATTGCACAGAAATGAAATAAATTTCACTTTTTTTATTATTTTCAAGCCCTGCCTTCTTAAAATGATTCTAAAATGTTGGTAATATAATATACAGTCAAACCTCCATATAACGAGCCTCTATATTAAGAATTTTTCTATGCAGCGAACTTTTTCCTGGAACCAAGAACACTTCACGATTTTCCTCGCAAAATAACCTCCCAATAACGAAATGCATTTTGTGCATGACGAACTTTTTCTCTTGTAGTTCAATTATTTTTCTCCCTATTTTTGAAGTGTTTTTGGATATTTCGAGTTATTCTCTCTTTTAGCACATTTTATGGCGGTCATAAGTCTTGAACGTTTTATTAGGTGCCTAACTGGCCGAGAGCAATAGAATTCTGGGCATTTGAACCAAGAAGTGCAAACTTTAACCCCCATTGTCCAATTCAGTGGAAACATCTTCGATATCCTCTTTTACCGTCAGTAGAGTCTCGTGTCCTTGAATTAGTTTCCGTTCATTTGTAGTACTGATCAGTCGTACTGGTAACTTCGTTTTTTGTAGATCGAAAATGAGGCATCAAGGCGTCAAGGAACTTCTCTTGCAGTTTTTCTTTCTTTTTTATAAGTTATATATGTAAAATAAATATATAGTAATTTAAAAAAGATGTGAATAATTACTTTTTTAGTATATAGTGTTTATGAAATTAAAATTTGTTTTATGTGGTTTATAAAGAAAATTAAAAGATTAATCTCTATATAATGAACTTTTAATCGGGATTTAGCGACTTCGTTCAATAGAGGTCCGACTGTATATTCTTAATAAGCATATACATGTTTTATTGAGTAGAAATAATTTCTCATATTTAACACACGTATTTTATTAAGAAAAAAATTAAAATTGCTGTAAGCGCGAATTCGGTTTATTTTTTATATTCTAACTAATTAGAACAATTGAAGGATTGGATTTTTGAAGAAACGGGACTTGGGGAATATATAAAAATTAAACACATTACATAATGAATAAAAATAAATCATAAAATTCCTGAATTCCTATATTTATACTTATCTAATTTCAGCGCAACAAAAATGCAAACATGAATTAAATAAAAAAAATAAATTAATTAAAACTGATGAATAATTTATTTTTATTATTTTAGGTGACATTCCAAGAACATTGTAAATAGCTAGGCTACATTAATCGTTTTGTTTTTGTTTATAACTTTATGCTTCTACTACTGGATTTTTATTTAATTTTACCTTTCTTTTGTTTCACCAGAAGAATTTAAACTAATTGAAATGAATCATTCTCTTTCATTTTAATTAAGTTATTATCTTCCAATAGTTTATTTCAATTACACTTTTCTGCTCCTGAAAATCATTACTTTAGAAGCATACTTATTAATTTCCTGTTTGTTAATGCATGATTGAAAATTGTGTGAAATTCAAGATTATTTCTTGTATTTGTTATTAATTTATAACATCTGTATAAAATAAGTTGTTCGGTATGAGCTGTAGTTCTTTTAATTATTTGAATAAAAATCAGTTATTTTTTAAAAATATTTAATAAATGCCAGTACTTCTGAATCTTTATATAAAATGAGATGTATTTTCTATCAATAGTATCAAGGCTTTAAAGATATTAAATAATATACATTTGAAGAACGCATTTTATCATTACAGAACTTAATCTTTTATTGTTAAGCAACAATATTGAAAGCTATTTTTTTCTTTGCTTACGTACATGTACGTAACAAAATCCACATTTTAATATGATTAATAAATTTCTAAAACCTAGGTTCCAATTTTCGTTGCTTTGATTGACAGAGAAAAGTCTTATATTCATTTTTAATCAAAATTCACAAGATACAAAAAAATCAGATACACTTTTTACTTGTAGCAAAATTTAATAGGATTTAATTCAACGAAAAATAAACAAAATTTCTAAATAAGCTATTTTTTTTTTTAAAAATTAATGCTTAAATTTCGATTTAATATCTTAGTAAGCCCTTCATTTTAAAATTTACATGATGTACTTTTGTAAGGAGTTTTAAATTTTGCAATATTATCTTAAGAAAAATGTGATTTTTTACATACACCATATTTATAGAAAGCAGGGTTCAAATATTGTTCGTCCTGGCAAGAGTCATGTGACTTCATTATCATAATACATCCGCAGATAATTATAGCTAAAACGGAACTCTTCATTTTTAACGCTTTTTTGAGCTAGTAACAAGTGCAATGCTTTAACATTCCTTTAGAGTAGGGGTCTTCAAACTTTCACGCTAGGAAGCCAAAGTAATAAATTTACAATGATATACGGGCAACATCAATAAATCACACGACTGTCAAAAATATTGTAGCAGGAAAATTTATGTATAAAAAAGAGGGAGGTTTGTTTTAAAATACTACAACTGAGAGAGATTTTAAGGGAAGAGGTGGTCTTTAAATATATGTTACTGTCAAAGTATGTGTATAATTCAGTTATTTCATAGAATAATTAGGGCAATCACGAAGTAACTAGACAAGTCAGTTAAAGTATATAATAGATGAAAAAATTCATACTCTACCAAGTTATTCTATGAAATAACTAATGATAGACCATTAAAGAGAGTGAAAAATAAACAATTTCAAAAATATTTTACAAATTAATTGATCATAAATTGCTAAAATCTCTCGAAGAATACATTTTATCTCTTTTGCTGATGAATAATTGACAAATAATAAGGGAAAGCACAGATAATATAATTTATTGCCGCCCATCCGGTATAGTGGTCAGTGAAGCTGACTGCGGTGCCGCAGGGACTGGGTTCGAAACCCGGAGAAGGCATGGATGTTTGTGTTGTAATCCTTTCTTCTGTCTGTGTTGTTTACCCCGTGTTATACGTTCGGTGGTGCACGGGGTTTATAAATGTTAAAAAAAAAAATATATATATATATATAATTTATTATTACTCATATTGCGCTAGCATTAGTTAAACAGAAAGGGGAAAAAGAATATGCTGCAAAATTAGATTATATTTAAATAGTATAAACTAAAATGCATGCTGGGAAGAAAAACTGTTGCTTCATAAAAACATTGTGTTAACTTTTAAAACAAAAATGTAAGAGAATATTAAATTAAATTTAAAGAGATACCCCATTATTTTAATTTTCATTATTTATTAGAGTAAGGATTGCTGTGATGACACTTTTGATTGGACTGCTTATTCTTTTTGAAACAAACCAGCTTTTTATCATTACACAATTTTTTCTACGCGAACACTTTTTAAAACCTTGTTCAGCAATGCAACTTTAAGCTGTTGCAACAGATCGACACGTTGTGTCAATATTTGGAACTTCTTCAATGGAAATTAATTCTCACTGACGAATACGGAACAGATATCTAAAATACAATTGTTTTATTAGGCCATCTCTAGATTCTAATTGGAAAAATTCTTTTTAAAGTATAAATAACCGGTTCAAAGATCTTTCGAGTTCCGTATTTCATACTTTAACATTCAAGTAATCGGTGTTCTATAGAATACCTAGTTAAATCGTGGAATTTAATAATTTTATGTACTTTAAATGACTTATCAAGTTTTTTCATGAAAAACTTGTTATTCTATGAAATAATGGATTGCACACTTTAACGGTAACACACACATATATTATATACCATATATACTCGTATCTAAGCCACCATCAATTCTAAGCCGCATCCCAAATTTTCAAAATGTAATTGTGAAAAATTTTGTCATCGATTCTAATTCGCACCCTCCCCCTTCTCTACACGTTTTTGAGAGAAAATAAAAAAGTTGTGTAAAAGGTTCATGAATATCCGATATTGAAGAATTTCTTTAACAAAATTATTTGGATAAAATGATGAATTAATAATTAATTTATATTGCCAGCATTAAAAACTTTCAAATGCATGCTTGAACCTATAATTTCTCTAACCATCAGTTTCACTTTTCGAAAATGATTCGTCACTCCCATTGTCAGAGCTGACTTCGGAATTGGTGCAGGCGTCGCCATTTTCCTACACGAAGTCGTTTTTCTTACAAAGTATTTGATATGCAACATTTTTTTTAAAGAATATATTGTAGAATAACGTAAAAGAATGATTAAAGACGAACATTTAGAAGTAAAAATTATATTATTTCGTTAACGCCATCGACGTATATTTGTTTCATCCATATCAAATTTTTCTGTTTCTGTCTTTTTCTGCACATAACATTATCTCCTTTTTTATACTGGCATCATAGTAAACTTGACTTGATACTATTAATGACATCTTTGAAATTAAGGTGTGAAAACGCACACAAAAAAATTTCCTAAATACGAGCAGATAACGATGTTTAAGATAGACTGGGTACTGAAGATAAACTGCTGAATGGAATAAGTCATCGATGCAAGTAGCCAGAATAGACGGTTGCGTTTTTCCTTTTGAAATGAACGGAAACTCTCAATTTTCCCCACCCAACAAATGTTTTAACTTCGATTTTTAGCCACACCCGATTTTCAGTAGCATTAACACTGGAAAATAGTGCAGCTTAGATTCGAGCAAATGCGGTAATTATAATTGAACTTTTTAATTGGAAAGTGAATTTCTACAATAATTTCGTTATTGGTTTTATAATGACCATTTTGAAAGAAAAAAAAAAAAACTTTATATATTTTTTAAACATTTCTGTTTGAAATTTGAATGGGAAATGAATCTTTTTGATGTTACTTCTAGAAATTATGACAACATTAATATCTTCTCAAAATTTAATATAAATTAGGTGTCATGGTTTTACTGAAAAATTTTATAATCTTTACATTGTCCGGTAAAAAAAAGTTATTTTTTAAAAAAAGACACTGATTTTTTTAAAAAAAATGCTGAATAATTTTAAATTTTATTTCTTTTTATTGTGTTGGAAGGGTCAAGTCGAGTAGGGTTTAAATTAGAGTATAAAATATATTTTTTTCAACCTAAGTATTGAAACATTATAAAATATTCAGTGACATATAAACTAATTCATAATCAATGTTTCATGTTTAAAAATAGAAAGCTTTTTTTTAAAAAAAAGAAATGAGCCTTACAGTAGTCGCATACGATGTGTAACATCTGACATGTTATCGTGGTCAATTCGCAATAGCAACTTAAATTCTGAAAAAAATGAATCGAGTAGATTGGAAATAATTTTCTATAGAATAATTTTATCTTTAATGAAAATTTTATTTAATTAACACAAAGAGTAATGCAATTTTTTATCAAAAATAATTATTCTTGTTCAATTTAGGGAAGAGCGGTAATGATAATTTGTGATAACTAAAACATGACACATATACTTGTGTTTTCAAAGTATTTAAAAACCGTTGGAAAATAGCGTCAATAGCTGTACCACTCTCAGTTGTCAAAACATTTCGATTTGTGTTGATTTCGAGCTTGAGTTCATCACTCAGAAAAGCTATGAGTGGCTCGGCTTCTAGCAAACTGAAATCACTTTCACTAGTTTAAAATCACCACTCAAAATCATGGAAAGCGAGTGATAGTTTTTTTTTTAAAAAAAAAGAGCAGAACCACCTTCGGTATACGGTAAAAGTAAAAAAATGCAGGAAATCTTTAATTTTTTGAACCGTTTGATTCGGAGAAATGTATACAACCATAGAAATCACTGTTTGTCAATTTTCAAATAAGCATTTTGCCGCACTTATGTCCCCAGTATCTTGACTAACAATACCCAGTCCACTTGTCTGACGATAAGTAATATCCATATGTCGAGTCACAACATGTGATGTGTTCTGCTTACGATAGATCGCAATACCAGCTGCTCTGTGTCCCGGTCGTTTAAATTGTACACAACAATCGAAGTCAGGTATCGAAACACGTTCGTCATTGTCTAACCACGTCTCTTCCTAAAGGACTTAGCTTCTTCTCTGATCCCTAAGTGAGAAAACAAAAACAAAGATCCCACGGCTTAGACCGCAGGGAGTGGGGGATGGGGGCAGAGCCCCTCCCGAATGAAGGAGAAAAAACAGAACTTCACTGAATAGCACGCGCTTCCCCAACTTCCTGTTACGCATTTCTGTCCCTTTTCACGAAATCACTCCGTCAAATCTCCAGCAATCGAGAGGAAAGGTGTTACACATCAAAAAATATTTGTTTTAGTTTATAATTATTGTCAGATTAATGCTTCTTATAAAATAATATTGTCAACACTATATATATATTAATTTTATACCTAACTTTTACTTATCATTTTCATTACCGCAATTAACCAAATTAAAGGTATAGCTAGAAATAGATCATATACTTACCATAAAGTTCGGCTTATAACATGCACTTTTAACACAAAAGGACCAAAATTCATAGATGCGCGTTATACGTCTGGTATAAAAAATGAGAGCTATAAATATAAAAAAGATGAGCAGAGAGTAAATTAGACTTCTACATATATGTGACACGATCGTGGCCATTGTAATGATTATCTAACGATGATCATACTTTATATGTTTGATGTAATGTGGGTGTTATTGATGTAAAAGCCCTTTGTTGATTGTTAATCCTGTTTTTTATACATGTACACACATAAACATAAACATGGTCATGAAAAGCACAAATAAAACATACACGCGTACTGCATTATGAAGACAAGAAAGAGCAAAATTTTCCGAAGTCTGGGTATTTATATGAAGCGGCAAACGGAAGTTTCAACTTATATGTCTTTCCAGAACGGGGCCTACGATTAGTGGAAAGAAATCATACGAGAATGTCTATGTATGTTTAATTTAAATAAGCTGAGGTTTTTAATTTTTAAGATATACGATTAAGACTAAATATATAAATCATTTTATACATAAGCTGTCCAAAGTCAGCAATGTTTATAATACTGTAGCATCCATATTTTTATATGTAACTCTATTATTTCAATTTTTTATACATCCCTTTTAAAATCTACTGACTGGCTCTTGCAAATTCAATTTTTTAAAAATTTGATTAATGTTTATGCATCTCTCTTCTTGTAAAGAAATTTTGACTATATATATATAGTCAAAATTTCTCTACAAGATTTCTACAATTTTTTTACAAAATTTCTCTACTCTAGTACTATTGTGGCTAAGACTATTCTATCATGACTATAGTTATCTTAGGTTTAAAACTATTTTGTGCATATTTTTGTAATATATATATATATATATACATATCGACTTCAAAAAAGTTAAATGGAAGTCAAATTAAATTACTTTGCAAGCCTGTTAAGGTTTCCGAGTACTTTGGACAGCTTTTTTTTGAAAAAACAGAGATATGGGGGTCTTTTTTTGCTGTTTTTAGATTTCTTTAAAACATTTTAAGAAAAATTTGCTAAAATTAAGAAGAGAAAAATAAATTAATATTACTAAAATGGGAACCAAATTGGTAATTTTTTTTAAAAAAAATAACCTAAATGCGGCTCGTTTTGTACTGAAAGTTTATGAACAAATTTTCAATTTTTCAAATATGATGTGTCGCTATGTTATTAAATTTTTAAATGACCTTCAAGATAAAAGACATTTTAATTTTTACAAAAACTGGAGCCCTTTATTTTAGTTATTATATGAAATTGCTTAAGAAAGCAGTGATTATATTAACATAAGGGACAGTAAATTTTGTAATAAAACATTTATTGATAAGACTGAAGGTTAAAAAACATATATTATACAGAACATACGCAAAGAACTTCAATAAATTAATTTCAAAAAATTTTGAGCAATCCTGGCTTTATTAGAGCATTTTTTTAAAAAACACATTTCCAGTAAAACGCGTTTTAAAGTATGAAATCTTGTTTAAGTAATTGGCATCTGCTTTTACTAAAACAATTGTAGTTTTTGTTGTAGTGAACGGAAATTAATAAATGCGATAATTTTATTAAGCTAATAAGATGGTCTATAAAATAAAGTCATAAAAAATTGTCAATTTTTGGCAAAATTCACAATTTAAGGATAGTCGGATATGTTAAAGATATATGTCCACCTTTTTTTTCTGAAAGTTTCGAGATTTTACGCATAGATTTTTTTTTATATTTATTATTACTAAAGATATAGTGAAATTTTTGAAAAAATCTGTCATTTTCAGAAAAGTTTATCTCAAACGGTTAGCAAATATATCAGTGAAATGTTTTAAATACCAAGAATAACATAAAAATAGCCTTTTTTTAACGACAAAAAGCAAACAGGGAAATTTTTTCTAAGAAATTGCCTCAAATTCAAATGAAGGGCCAGTAAAAAAGCCCTCAGGGGCCATTCTTGACCTGCTAGCCAAGGGTTGAAGACCATTACTCTAGAGCAGAGGTTCCCAAAATTTTGTCTCATAAATCCCTTGACCTGTTTTTCGGTTTGAAGTAGACCCCTGCTTAATTAACATAGAATTTTGCAAATTTATCAACTTAAATGTCTTTTTGACAGCTAGTACTACTACTACTACTACTTCAAAAGAACTAAAATTTTAACTAGTGAAATATAGTGTTTATAATTTAAAAATCACATGCTGATTAATTAAATTAAAAGTTCATTAATATGCAAAAAAAACTTAAATAAAATAAACAACAAACAAATGAGTTTAATGAAAGGGATGAATCTGGCGCTACAATAACAAATTTTCAACATTTGGTATCTATCTTGTCAGGTTTAACCTTAAATCTTCTCTGTTAGTAGTGTCCATTTCTTTCTTTTTTTCCCCTTTCTTTTTTTGTTTTTGTTTTGGAGATAGGCAACCGGCACTGAAACTCCATTTCACTAGAAAAAGCAATTAAAAACTTCCTCACGATATTCTATAATTCGGGACAAATAACAGGCTTGCCTTTTTAAAGCCAAAATTGCCGACATTCATTTCTAAACTTTAAAATCTTCATTAGTGCATATTACGATCAGTTCCTATTGTCATGGGAATTTTTTTTTCAATGTGACCATATAAATTCATTGCCTACTGTGGTATTACAATATTCAAAGCATTCTCAAACCTGGTTTCAAAATCTGAATAAAAGGCAGTCAAATGTCGAACGTCAGTTAAAACATCCTGGCAGATTTTCTGCGGCACAAATTGAGAAAATTCGAGACCTCCAGTATTATACTTCCTCAGCTTAACTTTGGAAAGAAATGCTGAAATGGTTCTTGTTTAAAAAAATTATGCTGTCACCTTGTAAATGCAAATTAACCTCATTAAATTTACTAAATAAACCTGTTAAATAGGTAAAACTTTGGTTTCCACTTGATTAAATTTTCTTTTAAAATTAAAATCGCGATCTAGTTTAATGAGAGCCATTATCATAGATCCCCACTTACACCTCATGGACACTCAAATTATTTTTTTCTGTTGACGTGGATCCCTTGAAGATCATCATAGGCCCTGGGGTCTATATAGACCACTTTGGGAATCACTGATCTACAGGATGATTCGTTATCGGGCCGACAAACTTGTAGGGTACGTAGGGGAAACAGAGACAAGCACGGAAACATACAAAATATCTAAAATATGCTATCAAAATATGAAGCTTAAAGTAAAAATATGAATAATACTTTTCAAAGGTAAAAATAAAGGAATTCTCAGAGAGGCACACCACAAAATGAATGACACATTACAAGATCACTGAACACCGAAAATTTTATTTTGAAATTAGGAACAAAACGGCTATTACATAATTTTCACTATTGTAGTAAAATACTTCTATTGATAATAATGTTTAAACAAACCTATAGATATGTATATTAGAATAAATGTTTTTACACTCGAAGTTCTCCGTATAAATATTTCGTTCCAGAAGTTCAAATGACTTCAGCCATGTGTATGTCCGCCTCATACAAATGACTGTAATCAGGTGCAAGGAAGATACCACAATAGCAGAGAATCCAGCCGTAGAAGTAGCAGTTCACATCATCTTCAGACAGTTATGTTCTAGTAGCAGCTCCGTTTCCTTCTAATAAGATGTTTCAGTCAAGTAGCAGTCTATACCTTCTGAGATGTTATTACTATGCAGCAGGAGTTTTTTCTTTTGAGGTATTAAATCACGCCTATGTCCAAACTTTTTTCCATAGATGGTAATCACAGATCCTAAAGAAGCTATAAGGCAATTGCTCATGTGTTTTCTTGATATGGCAATGTGAGGAAATAAGCGCGGGTCTTTACGTAATATATTTCCAACAAATAATCCAGACCTTTTCTTGACAGATTTAAGTTGATAAATAGTTCAGGCCTTCGCTAAACATATTAATGTCAGATTATAGTCCAGACCTTCGCTAGGAATAATATTATTTAATAGTCCAGGTCTTTGGTTGACATATCAATGTCGGATAATAGTCCAGACCTTCGCTAGGAAAAGTAAGGAATTAATAGTCCAGGCCTTTGCTTGACATATTAATGCCAGGTAATAGTCCAGGCCTTCGCTAGGAATAATATTATTTAATAGTCCAGGTCTTTGCTTGACATATCAATTTCGGATAATAGTCTAGACCTTTGCTAGGAAAAGTAAGGAATTAAGTCCAGGCCTTTGCTTGACATATTAATGCCAGGTAATAGTCCAGGCCTTCGCTAGGAATGTCAATGTGAGGGGGGGGGAAGTCCAGGCCTTCGTTTGACATTTTAATGTCAGGGTTAAGGCCTTCGCTTAAGATTTTAAGTTACAATCGGCTTATAAACCCATTTGATATATTTTCTGTATCCCTCCAGCGATTAATTATGTGAAGATTTTTTTTTAAATTTTGTTGACAACATATTCAGTTTTCTTGACATCTTCCAAAATTCTATTGCATGTTATACGATATTTTATAAGGAATATGTGTTTTGTATCATGTGTACCGTACAAGTGGCTCTTAAAATTATTTAAATCTTTTGTACGTAAAGCCATTGCAGTTTACCGACTCGAAGTTTCTTGAAAAGGATTTCACCTTTCTAAAAACATTTTTCTTTTTGGGAGAATCGATGGTATTTTCTTGTCATTTTTATCTGCAGAATTGCATGGTGAGGTATTCAAAGGAATTGGAATAAAAAAATTTTCATTGCTAGGTACCATTTCATAAAATGGATTACTTGGCAAGATTTCCAAATTTGCATCATTGGTAGTATTATTATCTTGCTCATTTTCATCTGCAGAATTGCACGGTGAGGCATTCAAAGGAGTTGGAATAAAATAATTTTCATTGCGAGGTACCATTCATAAAATGGATTACTTGGCAAGATTTCCAAATTTGCATCATTGGTAGTATTATAATCTTCTATTTTCATCTGCAGAATTGCATGGTGAGGCATTCAAAGGAGTTGGAATAAAATAATTTTCATTGCGAGGTACCATTTCATAAAATGGATACTTGGCAAGATTTCCAAATTTGCATCATTTAGTATTATATCTTGCCATTTCATCTGCAGAATTGCACGGTGAGGCATTCAAAGGAGTTGGAATAATAATTTCATTGCGAGGTACCATTTCATAAAATGGATTACTTGGCAAGATTTCCAAATTCATACTATTGGGCATATTATTTCTTTTATATCTTCATCTGCAGGATTGCATGGTGAGGCATCAAAAGGAATTGGAAAGAAATGATAATTTTCATTGAAAGATCCCCTCTCATGAAATGGATTACTGGCAAGATTTCCGAATTGAATTTAAAATATCAATTATTTCTTTCTCTTCCTCTTCAAATTTTGCATTGTCAA